>VZQC01003084.1:305857-337206 GCA_009823505.1 Rhizomys pruinosus
TTTTTTTTTTGTATTTTTGAGACAGTCTCCCTGCAGCCTCAGCTGGCCTGGAACCTCACTATGTAGACCACGCTGGCCTTGAACTCTGCCTCTGCCTCTGCTGGAGTTAAAGGTGTGCACCACCACACAGTATGAAGCTTTATGTGTGTGTGTGTATGTATGTATGTAATCAGCACTTACTGAAACTTGGACATTCAGGAGGTGATTTGGTTTGGGGTTTTTTTTTGGGGGGGGGTTGTTTGCTTTTTGAGACAGGGTCTTCCCTATAGCCCTGGGTGGCCTGGAGCTCACAAAAATTTGCCTGCCTCTGCTTCACATGTGCTGGGATTAAAGAAAGGTGTGCACCAATATGACAGACTTGATTTGTTATTTTGATAAATTGAAGAGAAAAGGGTGGAATATATTCTGAGAGCTGAAGGATTGATGGAAAAGCATGAGCTAGCCTCACTACCAGTGAGAATGTTAAAGCTGGGCCTGGTACACATGCCTGGTAACCCTAGCCCTCTGGAGGTTGATCACAAGATCACAGGTTTGAGGCCAGCATGAGCTGCATAGTGAGACTGTGTCTCAAAAAGAAGAGGGGTGGGGGGGTTGCCTGGAGAGATGGCTCACTGGTTGAGAACACTGGCTGCTCTTGAAGAGGACCCAAGTTTGGTTCCCAGCACCCACATGACAGCTAATAGTCCTCCATAACTCTAGTTCCAGGGGATCTTGAGGCACTTTCTTGGCTTCTGTGGGTGTGGCATGCACATGGTGCCCTTCATACCTGCAAGCAAAACACTCATACTCATAAAATAAAAATAATTTTTTTCTCAAAAAGACCAAAGAATTTTTTTTAAGAAAGAGGGCTAAGAATATATATAGTCTGGTTGGGTAGAGTGCTTGCTTAGCATGCATAAAGCTCTGGGTTCAGTTCTCGCCACCACAGTAATCCTAGCATCAAGGTAGAGGCAGGAGGTTCACAAGAATTTAAGACCAGCCTATAAGGATCTCATTTGGTTGATGGGAAGATTTAGTGAGAGTAGACTTGTGAAACTTTAACAGAAATGGACCTAATAAGGATCACATGTTAGTAAACATTACTTGTTTTTTTATTTATTATTTTATTTATGTGTATGAATATACTGTCTGTATGTATGTTGGTATACCCATATCGTGTAATGCTGCGGAGGTCAGAAGAGGGTGTCGGATTCTCCTGGAACTGGAATTAAAGATGGCTCTCAGCCGCCATGTGGGTGCTGGGGATCGAACCTGGGTCCTCTGCAAGAGCAGTCGGCACTCTTAACCGCTAGGCCATCTCTCCAGCCCCAAGCATTACTTGTTATTTTGGCCAATCACTATCACCATTTCCAACATTTTGAGATTTTTGTCCTGTGACTATTTTTATTCTGCAACATAAAGTGTTTTTTTTTGTTGTTTGGGGGGGGGGTTGGTGTTTTTGAGACAGGGTCTCCCTGTCTAGGAACTCACTATGTAGATAAGGCTAGCGTGGACTCACAGAGATCCACCTGCCTCTGCCTCCCGAGTGCCACCAACACCTGGCAAAATAAAGTTTTTGTTTGTTTGTTTTGTTTTGTTTTGTTTTGAGACAGGGTCTCCCTGTAACCCCAGTTGGCCTGGAATTCACTATGCAGACCAGACTGGCCTTGAACTCACAGAGATCTGGCTGCCAGAGTTCTGGGATTAAAGGCATGCCCCACCATGCCTGGCTAAAATGTATTTTTATTTTATGTTTATGAGTGTCTTGTCTGGATGACACACTGCATATATATCAGAAGAGGGTGCCAGATCTCTTGCAACTGGAATTATGGGTGATTGTTAGCCCCAGTGTGAGTGCTGGAAACTAAACCCAGGTCCTCTGCAAGGGTAGCCAGCACTTTTTTTTACATTTTTATTATTTTATGTGTATGAATGTATTGCCTACATGTAAGTGCACCTGTGTTGTGCAGTGTCCTCAGAGTGAGAAGAAGGCATCATATTCTTGGAACTGGAGTTACTGACAGTTGTTAACCACCCTCTGGGTGCTGGGAATCAAGCCCCCATCCTTTGCAAGAGCAGCTGATGCTCTTAACTCCTGAGCCTTCTGTACAGACCCTTGCAACATACTTTAATTGCAAATATTATTTTCTAAAGTTTCTGTTTTACTTTAAATTATGTGTATATGTGTATGTCTGTGTGGGTATATGTGCACTTGAGTCCAGGTGACCAAGGAGGGCAAAGGTGTCAGATCCCTCAGGAGCTGGAACTTCAGGTGGTTGTCAAGCCACCAGTCATGGTGGCTAGAAGTAGAACTCAGGTCCTCTGAAAGACCAACATGTATGTTCTCTTTAGCTGCTGAGCCATCTCTCTGGGCCTATTTTTTTTTTTTTTACACTTATTTGTCTTTTTGAGATAGGGTCTTGCTATAGCCACAGCTGGCCTGGAACTCACTATGTACCAGGCTGTCCTTGATTTCACAGAGATCTGCCTGCCTCTGCCTCCCAAGTGCTGAAAGATGTCATGTTTGAAGTCTTCTCCTTGGCAAGCCCAAACCACCATCAGTTCTGTACTTGTGTTCCACATTGGGGTTTTCCCTTCCCATGGTCACCAAATGAGGTCCAGTAAGCACCGCATCCTGTCTTGATCTTTCTGTACTGGTCTCCGTGATACAGCCTGGGTAGTCCAACAATGGCAGTCTATACTCTGAAGAAGCGGAAACCCCAATAGTAGCTTAGTGCACAAGTTGGATGTCTCAGCAGTCCCCATCTAGCACTGAAGGTTTGGAGGATTCTTGGAGAGACATCAGTCTTCAGTCCATATTGGAAGGTTGAAAAGCTGTCTTCGCCAGGTATGGTGGCGTGCACCTTTAATCCTAGCACTTGGGAGGCAGAGTCAGGCAGATCTTTGTGAGTTCAAGGCGCCTGGTCTATGGAGTAAGCTCCAGGCCAGCTGGGACTTAAAGAAGACCCTGTCTTGAAAAAAAATAAATAAATAAAAATAAATAAATAAATAAATAAATAAATAATAAGCTGTGTCTTCTCATGTCTTTGAAGGTTGGCAAAAGCAGTGGCAGCCACAGGGTAGCTGCACTTGCCTGTAAGACAGGCAAAACAACTGTGCTCTTTTCTCTTTTTACTAAGATCTCAAGTTTTATACCTGAAGTACAATTTCTCAGGCCTTATTATTTATTTATTTATGGTTATACTTTCCTTTGGATGTTTAAGGCCACACAGTTAGCAGAGATTAACCAAGGTTTTTGTTTTCTCAAGGTCAGTTGAGGGTCTGGTCCTCAAGGGTCACTCGGGTTTTTTGAGGGGGAGGGAGCGCCTGGTTCCTTTTGGCTTTTCAGTCACCAGTTCCATCCACTCGAGGACAAAGTAAGGTCTTGCTAGACCAGGTTTCCCTTTTCAAAGCATGAGCAGACTCTTTTTTACAGACTGGACACTGGCTGAAGTCCCGTTAGTGGATCTCCAAGACCTCCCTGCACAGGAAGACTGGTGACTCACATTTGCAGGACATTTCAAGCTTTAGGGATGAAATTAGCAAAGGTTAAGTAAGGAAGCAATAAAAGTGAAGTTTATTTCATCTCTTGAAATCCCAAAGAATTGGGACGTTTGTGCACAGGGTATTTTAGCATGGGTTATCTGTGAGTGCAGGCGGGGTTGCACTTTATTCTCACCCCATCCTTAGAGTTGGGAGCTCTTCAGTTACCATAAGCTTCAGACAAGGAAACTTACATTTGCATTTTAGGAAAGAGACCTTGAGAGACATATGGAGAAGGATTTGTAAAAAAAAAAAAAAAAGAACAGAGTTAGGAATATCCACTAGAGGAATGGCTGAGAGGGGCTTTGTGATGATTGATCTTGGTTCTCAAGTGGATTGGATCAAGATTCACCCAGGAGATTAGTAAAGCAAAGGTCTGCATGTCTTTAAGGCTGTTTGTAGAAATCATAGGTCCTGACAGCTTTGACCTAATGGATGAATCCCTTGATGGATCAATAGTACAATGGCATGATTGAGATGTGCTGAAGAGTGGAGGTGTCCTGTTTAGAGTAAGTAGGTCAGTGAGGGAATGCCCTTGAGGCTGTATCTTGCCCTGGCTGCTTCCTATCTGCTAAGGGAGTAAAGACCAGCCTCCACCATGAGCCCCACTATGAATTCCCATATTCTGCCCAGCTGTGGGCCCTAGAACATGGATTAATGAACATGAACTGAACTTTCTGAAACTATGAGCCAAAATAAATAACTTTTCTGTCAGATATTTGGTCACAATGGTAAGAAAAGTAACTAAGATAAAATGGCTCTGGATGAAGGAGGGTAGCGGTAGTAGGAATGCAAGTTCCCCTGAGGTAGTCTGGCTATTCTGTGTGCTGTGACCCAGATAGGACCTGACATGTAGGACGTAAACAGCAGAGATATTCTGAATAAATGATGTAAGCACTTAAGAGCTCATCAGCCAGAGGGGCTCAGAGGTTAAGAGCACTTGCTGCTCTTGGAGAGGACTTGTGTTTGGTTTTGAGCATCCACATGGCAGCTAAAAGCTGTCTGAAGCTCCAGTTCCAGGAGATATAACGCCCCCTTCTGACCTCTTTGGGCATCGCACATATGTAGTGTACTTAAATACATGTAGGCAAAGTACTTGCACACATAAAATAAAAATAAATTTGCCATTGCCAGGTGGGGTGGCGCATGCCTTTAATCCTAGCACTCAGGAAGCAGAGACAGGTGGATCTCTGTGAGTTCAAGGCCAGCCTGGTCTACATAGCAAGCTCCAGGCCAGCTGGGACTAAAGGGAGACCCTGTCTCAAAAAGACCAACCCCCCCCAAAACAAAAATAATAATTTGCCAGACATGATGGTAGTGGTGGTGGTGGTGGTGGTACACACTTTTAATCCCAGCACTCTGGAAGGCAAGGCAGGGAGGTGGATCTCTCAATTTGAGGACAGTCTGGTCTTCATAGTGAACTCCAGTACAGGGCTACATAGTGAGACCTTGTCTCAAAACAAAAAACAGAACAAAACAAAACACCAAGCAAAATAAAGCCACCACACAACAAAATAAATAACCCTACAAGGTCCATTAGCCATTGTTCTTAAAAGGGGAGGAAGAAAGAACTTGGAGTGTCTTCCTCAGTCTTCTAGAAGTTCTTGCCCCATGTCCTTCAAGTCTCTGTGTACCTGTGATTCTTTTTTTTCTTTTCTTTTTAATATTTTTTAAATTTTATTTATTTATGTGTATGAATGTACTGTCTGCATGCAGGTCTGTGCACCCGTGTTGTGCAATGTCACAGAGGTCAGAAGGGTGTCGGATTCCCCTGGAACTGGAGTTCTCCTGGAATTAGAGTTTCAGACGGTTCTCGGCCGCCATGTGGGTGCTGGGGATCGGAACCGGGTCCTCTGTAAGAGCAGTCGGCGCTCTTAACCGCTAGGCCATCTCTCCAGCCCCGCACCTGTGATTCTAACAGGGAAGTCTCCTTTAATGCTCCCTAGTCAAAGTATCATCTTCTACCTCCTCCCTGCTTGATTTTGTTTCATATTGTTGTTGTTGTTGTTGTTGTTGTTGTTGTTTGTCTTTTCGAGGCAGGGTCCCCCTTTAGTCCCAGCTAGCCTGGAGCTCACTATGTAGACCAGGCTGGCCTTCAACTCACAGGAATCTGCCTGCCTCTGCCTCCTGAGGGCTGGGATTAAAGGGGTACGATTTTGTTTCTTATTGTATGTCATTATATGATTGGCTATTTTTTCTAATCTATTGTCTTTTTTTTTCTGTTGTTGTTTTCTGAGACATGTCTTGCTGTATAGTGTTTGCTGAACTGAAACTTGCTATGTAGATCAGGCTGGCCTTGGACTCATAGAGATCATCCTTCCTCTGCCTCCAGAGTGCCGAGATTAAAGGTGTACTCTATCATGCCTGACTTTACTGTTTAGTTTATTAATCTTCTGTCTTACTTAGAATATAGAGAAGGGACTCTGTTTTTGTTGTTAGGCATGGAACTCAGGACTTCATGCTTATCTCTGAACTATACTTAAAACTCAGACTGTGGTTGGTCTCCTTGAGTCAAGCAAGACTCCTCCACCAAAATCAGCTACACCTCACCTGCTTGGAGATTACTGTGCAGCAGTGCAGCCATATGCTGTATTATCCCAACTTTATTTTGATTTGTAAGTTCTCTCCTTGGAGAATAACTCGCGTGGATGTGCCCCATTAGCTTATACCCTATGATTAGAGATGTTATACACCACAGTAAGGCCTTGTCATCTTTCTCAGGAAAAAAAAAAAGTAATCCAGGGATTAAACACACCATCCAACACGTCTGTCATACCAAAGTAACCTATACCGATAGTATTACAGTTTAATACCTATATTATCTCCATGCTTGTGCTTCATTAGTAGGATTGAAACTTTATCCTGGGCAAACTGTCAGGCCCATGAAAAGGAAACAGCAACTGATCAGAGTCCAAAACACATCTCCAGAAAAAGTTACTTTGTTGCTTTCTGTCACCTGATGCCCCATTCTCGTCAACTAATGAACAATTGCGGAAGAGAGGAGTTGTGATGTAGGGGCTGCATTGGGCGTGTAATGGTAAACTTACGTCAAATAGTCTGGACACTTATTTGATCAACTTGATTGAACATTCAAGCCCCTCCAAACTGGATGGTGGGAGCCTTGGCTGTGTGCTGGGGCACAAGACTCGCAAATTGCTTTATATTAGAAAGATGCTTGTGTTAAAAAAAAAAAAAGCTAGATTACTGAAAAGTCCTTTAAAGCAATGTTTTCATGCGCAGCTGAAGCGAACCAAGAAGCTTGGTGAAATATGTCATTAAAAATCCACTCTAGTAAGATTTGCAGTTTAAAAAGATATACTAATAAAATCAAACAGTATATTCGTTAGAGAGGTATTTCAGTAGAGATTTATACAAATGCAAAATAAACCATATAAATTAATGGAACTTATTTCTCTGAAGTCATAATCCAGATCATATAGCTTTAAAGAGCAAAATGTATATATGGGATAAAATATTATTTACACGGTACTTTCAACTCTGCCCAAGCTTTATCTCACAAATATAGGATATTTTAAGCTTAGTGAATGTTTAGATTAGTTAAATTTGGGTGTAGGTTTTGGTGAAAAAATGGTATACATTTGAACTAACTGGGAAATAAAATGCTAGGTTTTATTATAATTGTATTGGTTAAGGTACACAAATGGTTCTATATTTTTCTGAATTATACAACATCACAGTTGTAACACTTTCTTTTGCTTGTAGGACAATTTAAAGGAATTAAGCTTAAATTTACTTCCCAAATAAGTAGAAGATCATAGTCCATCATATAGCTTAAAGAGCAAATGTTTATTGGGTAAAATTATTTAACAGGTACTCAACTCTACCCACAGCTTTATCCACAAAGTATAGATATTTTTAAGCTTAAGTAATTGTTAGATTAGTTAAATTTAGTGTAGTTTGGTGAAAATGGTAATACAACTGAACCTAATTGGGAAATAAAATGTAATTTTTTTTATTTATAATTGTTATTGGGTTAAGTACACAAATGGCCTCTAATTTTCTGAATTTATACAACATCACATTATAAACACTTCTTCTTTACGTTAGGACAATTTAAAGAACTAAGCTTAAATTTCCCTTCCCAAATAAGTAGCATAACAGTCAATAAAAAACAGTTGTGGTAAATTTAATGAAAGCTTATCCTTGGTCCTGTTACTGTATATTTAATAAAACTGAGCATCTATCTAATACCGTTAGAAAATATTAAATCAATTACAAAAGAGAGTTAAATCAGACGAGTTATCAGTCACACTCCAACAAACAAGAGGCATCTATCATTTCGAAATTCAACTCGTGACTAATGATCCCATCACACTTGGCCCTAATATCCTTCTTCTTGCCGAACAAACTGATAGGAAAAAACTTTTTCTGTCCAAATACTATTGAAAATTTTCAATTTTGAGATCTGAAACTAACAATGGGAAAATCTGTGTCCCACAGTAAAGAATCACCAAACAATGCCTGAAAATGTACAACCTAGGTGTGCAGGATGGACTGGGAAATGCCAGCAGAAAGGCTGACCCATCTGAACATTAAAGAAAGAGGAACCTAGACTGCCTGAGTCACAGACACTCAAGCATCTCTCTCAATACTATTGGGGTTAACTGTTTATAATGGGCCCTTAACGAAATTTCACCTTCCAGATCTGAGAACACCTTCCTACCTCTCCACTTTATAGGAAAAAGAACAAACATGATGGTAATGAAAATCATTCCCTAACTGTAAATTAGAGCCAATGTGTACAGTGGTAAGTGCCTATAAAATAGGTATAACTACTCTTTCTTAATTGACTGATAGGCATATGAAACTTGAAAGGATAAATTCTATCTGCAGAGCCAAATTCAATAGTAAAGTATTTATAAGCTGTGAATTAACAAAAATTAATTACAGAAGCCTGCATCAGGACTGCCCTATGAATTCTGCCTAGGAGGTGTTGGTCTAGGGGATTCAAACCACCCCCAAATTATAAAGCCTTTTGCCATATACAGTCCTGATATATGGCAAGTACGAGAACGGCAGAAAGTCCCTGTTCAAAACCTGGTAGTGAGCATGAGAAAAATCTGTATGAGATCGTCAGTTGCTAGCATACAGATGCCTCTAAATGCCAGTAGAGGCGTACCAAAGACCTCTAAAGACAATACAGCAACAATATTGGTCTCTCCTTGAGTAAAGCAAGGCTCCTCGCATCAGGTATCAGCTACACCTCAACTGAACTGGACATACTGTGCAACAGTGGCATCCAAGTTTCTATATATATCCCAAATCTATTCTGGTCAGCTCTCTCCTTGGAGAATAAAATTCACAGTGGATGCCACAAGCTTATGTCCTCTAGTGGTTAGGAATTATAAGCCACAATAATGAACTTGTCACCCTTTATAGAGAAACCACAGTTTGTGGATTAGCATACCATCCAAGACATCTGTGTCTATGCTCACAGCTTAGCTTTCCATAATAATTAGTACTGTTAAATGCCTGTACATCCAATTGCTTGTGCTTTGTTAGTATGACTAAAAAGGTATCACTGGAAAACTGTCAACCCATGAAGGAACAACCTGAACAGACTAGAGTCCAAAATGACAAGTCCAAAGAAAGCTAGACTGTTTCTTCTCAACCTATTGTCCCTTCCAAGCCCAGGACAAATTATGGTAAGAGGAGTCTTGTAAATGTAGGCGCGAGAGTAGGTGAATCATAAGATACAGAATATAGTCACCCTACTATCCTTTCATCTTTTTGTCATTTTTTCTTCTTTTTTCACTCTTACTTTTCTGCCTTCTCAATCTCCTTATTCTTTTCATTCTACTTTTTTCTAATCCCTTAGTCTTTTTTTTGTTTCTCTTTGGAATTACTCCAGGATCTATGTCGTGAAGGTCCAGGTTTCTTCCCTCTGTGATAAATCGTACTTCAATCTGTTTAATCTTTCTCTCCTATTGTCAACTTCACATGCTGCCATACAACTTCTTCAACTGGACTATGGGAACTTTGTGTTCAAAAGTTGGACATAATACTTGAAAATGCACCAATTACCTAATTGATTGGCAAACTTGACAGTAACACAATCTGCAAACAACTTATTATTCTTTTCTACAATTATATTGTAGAATCCTAAAAATAAACAAAATAAAAAAATTTATTAAAAAAAAGACATTACAATTACATTAGGAATCGTATTGATGATGAAGAAAATATGTAGTTGTCCTGTTGCTCCATTGCTGTGACAAAACACTCTGACCGACACTCAACTTGGGGAGAAAGGTTTATTCAGCTTACATCCCTGTGTCACAGTTCTCACTCAGGGAGCACAAGGCGAACCTGGAGGCAGAGCTGAAGCACAGGCCATGGAGGAATGCTATCCACTGGCTTGCTCCCCTGGCTCATGCCCAGCCCGCCTTCTTATACGTACACAATAACCTGCCCAGGGTGGCACTACTCACTATGTTGTGGCTGGGCCCTCCCACACTGCTCAACCATCAAGCAATAACCACAATATGGCCACAGGCCAGTCCAATGGAGCCAATTCCCCAATTGAGGCTCCCTCAACCCAGGTGTGTCAAGTTGAACTACAGCTATCCAGCACAAATAAAGAATCATATGAAAAAAAAAAAAAAAAAAAAAAAAGTACTTCCAAATAGTTTTGTGTTTCAGTTATTTTGAGCGAACTTAGACTTTCAGATATTTAAGGGCAATTTGAATGTTTTTTGTGTGTGTTACTGCCTGTTTTTTTGTTAGCTTGCTGGTATGGCTTATTGGAACTCTTGATGTATTAAGCAGAATGATCTCTGTGATATGAATTACAAGTACTTTTCCTCAAAAAAAAAAAAAAACCCTCAGACTGTGGGCTGGAGAGATGGCCTAGCGGTTAAGAGAGCCGACTGCTGTTGCAGAGGACCTTGGTTCAATCCCCACACCACATGACGCTGAGAACCATCTTTAAACTCAAGTTCCAGGGGAATCCGACACCCTTTATGACTCTCCGCAAATTTATTATGAGTGTTTTACCTTCATGTATGAAAGTGCATACAATGCCCATGGAGGTCAGAAGAGGGTGTTAGATTCCCTGGAACTGGAGTTACAGACAGTTGTTAGCTGCCATATGGGTACTGGGAACTGAATCTGGTTCCTCTGCAAGAGCAGCCAGTGCTCTTCACTGCTGAGTCATCTCTCCAACCCCAAAGATCCTTATTTTTAATTTTCTGTCTATGTGGGGTGGGAGTATGTGCATGAGAGTGCAGTGCCTGCAGAGACCAGAAGAGGGTGCTGGGAATTGAAATTATGTCATTTGTGAGCTGGAAGATGTCCTAGCACTTTAAGATGCCAACGCCTCTTATAGAGACCGGGTTTAGACCCAACACCACATGGCAGCCGAGGAACCGTCTGAAACTCCAATTTAAGGAGAGAACTCCAGTTCCAAGGGGAATTCGGCACCCTTTCCTGACTCCGCGCATTTCACGACACGGTGCACAACACTGCATGCGACAGTACATTCATACACATACAGAAATAAATTTAAAAAAATTATGTCATTTACAAGTGCAACAAGTGTTCTTAATTGCTCAGAGATCTCTTCAGGTCCATTTTTCTTTTAAATTAATCATTGTATTCCTACTGCTTTGAAGGTGTTTGAAACATGATAGGTGTTGAGAAAATAAGTATAGTTAATCACAGCAGACATTTATAAGTAGCATTGTACAGTATGTTACATTAGATCTAGTTTATAAAACTGGAAATGGAAGCTCAGGAATTTTATACATCATTAATCTATCTAGTTGAGACAAATTATTATAAATTATATTTTATTCATCTTATATACACAATCTATAGTCACAGCAGTATTTGTAATAGGATATTTCAGACCATGACCATTTTTCCATTATAAACATCACAGTGATAAATTTAATGATATATTTTTAAATTTTCTAGTTATTTAATTTTTTTTTTTTTTTTTTTTTGTATTTCAGACAGGTCTCCCTGTAGCCCCAGTCCTGGAACTCACTCTGTATTAGACCAGGCTGTGCTTGAACTCACAAAATCCGCCTGCCTCTGCCTCCCAAGTGCTAGGATTAAAGCGCTGCGCCACACGCCCGGCCCTTTATTTGGTATTTTGAGATCAAGTCTTCCTTTAGCTCCAAACTGGCCTGGAGCTGACTCTGTAGAACCAGGCTGCCTGTGAACTCAAAGAGATCTGCTTGCCTCTGCCGAGTGCTGGGATTGTAAGGTGTGCACCAAGCAGTTTTTTATTTTATTGATGATTCATTTGTGAGTATTGTCTTTGCATTATTTCCATCTCTCCCAGTCCCCACTAACTCCTTTCCATGCCTCACACCTTAAGTTCTTATCCTCTTCTTTGAATTTATTTTTACTATTACATTATACATTTATATATGTGTTGGTATAATATATATATATATATATATTATATATATATATATATATGTACTGAGTCATTTAGCTTGCTTTTGACATGTGTTTAGGTTGAGTATTTGGGATTAGATAGTCTATCTGGGATGTCTCTGGAGAAAACTGACTCCTTTCTCAGCAATTGGTGCCTGTAGCTCTTCATCTTTTTGGTCTTTTTGAGACAGGGTTTCCCTTTAGTCCAGCTGGCCTGGAGCTCGCTATGTAGACCAGGCTGGTGGCTATCTTAGAACTCACAGAGATCCACCTGCCTCTGCCCCCGAGTGCTGGGATTAAAGGGGTGTGCCACCATGCCCGGCAGCTCTTCATCTTGAAGTGGGACCCTGTGATATTCTCTCTACCGATCTTGGCATGTCATGTGGGTTATCTGGTTTTGTCACTATGCAGATCTTTTTTCTTTCTTTCTTTTCTTTTTTTTTTTTTTTTTTTTTTTTTGTCTTTTTGAGACAAGGTCTCCCTTTAGTCCCAGCTGGCCTGGAGCTTGCTGTGTAGACCAGGGTGGCCATGAACTCACAGTGATCCACCTGCCTCTGCTTCCTGAGTGCTGAGATTAAAGGCATCACCATACTGGGCTACAGATCCCTTTCAATTACCATACTATGGAGATTTCACTGGTTCGGTTTCCCTATCATGTCTGGACACAATAACTAGCAGCAGGTGTCTTATACCTCTGATTTGTATCTTTTTTTCCTGCTCTTTCTTCCAGGATGTTTTAGGTGTAGAGGTTGCATTGTAGACGTGTCATTTATGGCTAGGTGCCTCATAGTTACTTATTCTCTGCGGTTGTGGAATTTGGTGATAGTCTTCATTTGTTGCAGGAAGAAGCTTCTTTGAATGACAAGAGGTACACTTGTCTGTAAATATAAGGATACATATTCTAGAATACTGTAAGAAATTACATTGGTTTAGGAAAGTGACAGAAAAAAAAAAGGAAAGTGACAGAAGTAGATTTTTCTCTTGGCTCTGTGACCTCTCCAAGCCATGTGTACAGTACGGTTACAGTATTACACCTGATTTCCCTCCTATTGTGCCAGCCTTAAGTCCAATTAGAGAGCTGTTGATTACCCCCAAGATAAAAATGCCACTAATAAGCCAGGCATGGTGGCACATGCCTTTAATCCCAGCACTTGGGAGGCAGAGGCAGGCAGATCTCTGTGAGTTCAAGGCCAGCCTGGTCTACAGAGCAAGTTCCAGGACAGCTGGGTCGAGGAGACCCTGTCTCAAAAAAAAAAGTGCCACTAATATACTAATAGAGATAGTTTGCTGGTCCAGTTGTGATTCTCCCCTGGTAGCTTGCATGGTATCTTCTGATATTACAAGAACTAGTCTTCAGGGAGGAGGCTTCTAGGTCAGTTCCAGCTCAGTTGCTCCAAGTCCTGTGTCTGAAGTATATTGTGTATTTGGCAATAAGGTCTTACCTTCAAGTTCTGGGAGGCAGTCATGAGTTGTGGCTATAGCCTGTATTATTTTTGAGGACTCTTGGATTACCCTGACCAACAACTCAAAGGGAGGTTTCTGATGCCTTATGCTGTGATTTTTTTTATATATAGCCATCAGTTATATACATGCACTTATGTATATATAAATAAGATATCCTAAGAATCCCATCACCAAAAAACTTTTAGAAATGATCAACACTTTCAGCAAAGTGGCAAGATAGTTTACAAAAACCTTTAGCCTTTTTATGTACTAGTAACAAGCAGTTTAAGAACGAGATCATTCATAGCAGCTTAAGGAAAGAGAGAAATATCTAGGAATAAACCTAACCAAAGATGTTAAAGATCCCTATAATGAGAACCTAAAATCTCTGATGGAAGAGATTGAAGAAGGTACTAGAAGATTGTGGTGGTTTGAATGAGAATGTCCCCCATTTGCTTCAAGGATTCAGACATTTTGTCCCCAGTTGGTGGGCTTGTTTTGGGAGATCTTAGAAGGTGGCCATGCTGGAGGAAGTATGTCACTGGGGGCAGGTTTGGAGAGTTCAAAAAGCCCTGTCAGTCTCTAGTTGCTCTGTTTCCTGTGCCCGCTTGAAGATGTGAACCTTGGCTTTCTGCTCCAGCTCCTGCCACCATGCCTCCCACCATGATGGACTTTGATTCCCTGGAACCATCAATCATAAGCTCAAATAAACTCTTCCTTTTATAAGTTCCCTTGGTCATGGTGGTTTTATCACAGCAACAGAAAAGTGACCAATACAAAGATGAAAAGACCTCATGCTCATGGAGTGGTTAACTCAATATTGTGAAATGACCATCCTATGAAAAGCAGTTGACAGATTCAATGTAATCCTGATTAAAATCTCCATGAAATTTCTTCAAAGAAATAGGGAAAAAAAATCCTAGGCTGGGCATGGTAGCACATGCCTTTAATCCCAGTACTTGGGAGGAAGAGGCAGGTGGATCTCTGTGAGTTCTAGGCCAGTCTGGTTTACATAGTGAGTTCCAGGACAGCTGGGGCTACAGGGAGACCCTGTCTAAAAAAAAAACAAAAACAAAATTTGAAACTCATATGGACCCACAAAAGACCCCATATACTCGAAGTAATTCTGAGCAAAAAGAGCAGTGCTGGAGGGATTGCTATAACATATCAAACTATATTACAAAAAAAACCTATATTACAGAGCTGTCTTAATAAAAATAGCATGGTATTGAAAAAAAAAAAAAAGACGTGTAGATCAATGGAACCAAATGGAAGACCCAAACATGAACAAACACAATTACATACACCCACCAGGTATTTGACAAAGATGCCAAGAATATACACTGGAGGAAAGACAGCATCTTCAGTACTGGATTTCCACATGTAGAAGAATGATATTAGGCCTTTAAAAAAATAATCTCCAGATGGGCCAGGGTGGTGGTAGGGGGCACCGGGTGCCATGCATGGGGGAGCGAGTGCAGGCACACCATACCATGGCCCTATATCACACAGGAGCACAGCCAGCCTTGCTCACAGGACTACTGCCTGTTCTTAAGAATGTTGCAGGTCATTACATTTCCTCCTTTCATGATATTCCTCTGAAGGTGGACCGTAAAGAGGAAAATGACATTCCTACAATGAGACCATGAAATGATGAGTATAAGAGTTTGTTTAGCCAGGCATGGTGTTGCACGCCTTTAATCCCAGCAGAGGCAGGCAGATCTCTGTGAGTTCAAGGCCAGCCTGGTCTACATAGTGAGTTCCAGGCCAGCTGGGACTAAAGAGAGACCCTGTCTGAAAAAGACAAAGAAAAAAAAATCGTGGAAATACCCCAGTGGACAAATGCTAAAATGTAGATTGCCACTGAATCCTATTAAACAAGATTTTAAAAAATGGAAAGCTTTGGCAGAGGCAGGCGGATCTTTGTGAGTTCAAGGCCAGCCTGGTCTACAGAGCGAGTTCCAGGCCAGCTGGGGCTCAAAAAGACAAAAAAAAAAAAAAGGAAAGCTATGCTATTCACCAAATTTCTTTTTTCACAGGGTTATGTATGGAATTATGGGGCCCTCCTTCAGACTTGGGAAGATCCTAATAAAAAAGATGAGAGCACAAACTGCTGTGGAAATAATGATCCCATTGATGTTTGTGAAATAGGCTCAAGGTTCTTTCTCATGGAGAGGTGATTCATGTGAAGATCCTTGGGATTTTGGCTCTTATCGATGAGAGTGAAATGGATTGGAAAACAATTGCTATTAATGTGAATTATCCTGAGGCTGAAAAGTTTCATGATATTGATGATGTTAAGAGGTTCAAACCAGGTTACCTGGAAGCTACTCTGAGTTGATTGAGACTTTATAAAGTACCAAATGGAAAATGAGAAGACAAGTTTGCTTAAAAATGGGCTACAGATCTTAATGATGAATTCTCAAAAGAAGAAATAAAAATATCTGGGCTGGAGAGATGGCCTAGCGGTTAAGAGTTCTGACCTCTCCTACGGAGGACCCGGGTTTGATCCCCAGCACCCACATGGAGGCCGAGAACTGTCTGAAACTCCAATTCCAGGAGAACTCCAGTTCCAGGGGAATCTGACGCCCTCTTCTGACCTCCGCAGCATTGCACGACACGGTGCACAAACTTGCATGCAGACAGTACATTCATACACATACAGAAATAAATAAAAAAATTAAAAAAAATAAAAATATCTGGCCAAGAAATCCGGTACAAAGTGTTCAACATCCTTAGCAATCAGGGGGATGCAAATTAAAACTAATAAGATTTTGTCAGACAGGCATGGTGGCACATGGCTTTAATCCTGGCACTTGGGAGGCAGAGGCAGGTGAGTCTCTGTGAGTTCATGGCCAGCCTGGTCTACATAGTGAGTTTCAGGACAGCTGTGGCTACAGGGAGACCCTGTCTCAAAAAAACAAAAAACAAACAAAAAAAGATTTAGTCTCAGCCCAGTCAGAAGGCTAAGATCAAGAATACAAAGGACAAATGCTGGTGAGGATGTTAGCGTTTAAGAGCACTGACCACTCTTGTAGAGGACCTGAGTTCTTCTGAGTTCTATTCCCAGCACCCACATGGTGGCTAAGAACCATCTTTAAGCCAGGTGTGGTGTTTCACACCTTTAATCCCAGCATTCAGGAGGCAGAATCAAAGCCTGGTCTACATAGTGAGTTCCAGGCCAGCTGGGGCTACAGGGAGACCCTGTCTCAAAAATAAGTAAATAAATAAACAAATATTCATTAAAAAAAAAATTGGTTCAGCCACTGTGGAAAACAGTGTGGAGACATTTTTTTTTTTTTTTTTTTTGTCTTTTTGAAACAGGGTCTCCCTGTAGGCCGCTAGTCTGGTTAAATCACTAAATGTATAAATCAGGCTGCCTTGAACTCACCAGTCTCTTCCATTACTGCTGCGGATCAAAGGTGTTTCACATACTATTCCAGCAGAGCCTTTAGTCCCTAGCAACTTGGGAGGCAGAAGCGAAATCCAGTTCAAGGCCAGCCTGGTCGTACACAGGGTTCCGGCAGCTGGACTACATGGAGACCTGTCTCGAAAAGACCATAAAAAAAAAAAAAAAAAAAAAAAAAAAACCCAAAATCTAAAAGCCAGGCTTCTTGGCACTTGGCTTTAATCCCAGCACTTGGAAGGCAGAGGCAGGCAGGTCTCTTGGAGTTCAAGGCCAGCCTGGTCTACATAGCAAATTCTAGGACAGCTGGCCCTGCAGGGAGACCCTGTCTAAAAAAGACTAAGACAACAGCAACAAAAAACCCTAAAAATAGATCTACCAATTTATCAAGCTATACCACTCCTTGGCATATACCCAGAGGACTCAATATTCTATTGTAGACATACTTGCTCAGCCATGTTTGTTGCTGTTCTTTTCAAAATAGCAAGGGAATGGAAACATCCTAAATGTTCCTCAACTTATGAATTAATATTGTAAATTTCATACATTTATACTATGGAGTTCTACCCAGTGGTAAAGAAAAACAAAATTATGAATTTTTCAGGTAAATGGGTAGAACTAGAAACACTTTTTTTTTAAATTTTATTTATTTTTGTATGTGTATGAATGTATTGTCTGCATGTAGGTTTGTGCACCCGTGTCGTGCAATGCCGCGGAGGTCAGAAGAGGGTCTCGGATTCCCCTGGAACTGGAGTTCTCCTGGAACTGGAGTTACAGACGGTTCTTAGCCGCCATGTGGGTGCTGGGGATCGAACCCAGGTCCTCTGCAAGAGCAGTCTTGCTCTTAACCACTAGGCTATCTCTCCAGCCCCAACTAGAAACTTTTAAACAGAGTAAGGTAACCCGGATTCAGAAGCATAAGCAATGTTTGTTTTCTCTGACTGTGGACCTGTTCTAGTTCGTCTAAAATTGCTGTGACCAAACACTCTGACCAAGTCCAATTTGGGGAGGAAAGGGTTTATTCATCTTGCATCATCACAGTTCACCATGTAGGGAGCCCAAGGTAGGAACTCAGGGCAGGAACCTGGAAGCAGATGCTAAAGCACAGCCATGAAAGAACACTGCTTACAGACTGGCTCCTCTGACCCATGCTGAGCCTTGCTTTGTTATACAATACAGAACCATCTGCCCAGGGGCTGCACTGCCTGTAGGGGGCTTGGCACTTTCACATCACTCAACACTCAAGAAAATAACCTACAGACATGTCCATAAGCCAGTCCAGTGGAGGCAATTCTCCAACTGAGGCTCTCTCAACCCAGTTGTGTCAAGTTGACACCAAAGCTGTCCAGCACAATTCACCCCTTGTCAACTTGATACACAAGATAGCACTATTAAGCCACAACCTTTCCATTTCTTGTCTCTAACATATGATGTTAACATTAATATCACAACATAAAACAGTACAACCTAGGAAGCTCCATAGTCCTTAAAACATCCAAACACTTAAAAGTTGAGTCTTTTTAAAAAGTCTCTTTATTATGGGGTCCTGTAAAATCCCAAACAAGTACTATCTTATTTCAAATGGAAGAATTGGGCACACTTAAGCAAAACCTGAGTCTAGCAAAGTAGCTCAAGGCTAGACATCTGGGATTCACTCATGACCTGGGCTCCAGAGCGTTTCAGCAGCTCCACTCTCTGAATCTGCCATCCACAGCACACAGAGCTCTTCTTGAAGGCCCAGGCTGGGTCCATTCTACACCTGCTGCTGCTCTTTGTGGTCATACTATGGTCTTGGCATCTCCAGAAAGTTGGGGTTTCCACTGAAACTGAGAACTCACCTTCATCAATGGACTTTTCTGGCCTCTCCAGGTGCAAAGCCTCAGATTCTCTACATGACCCCTGCAATCCTTGGGTCTTCACTGCATCCAAGGCTGCACTTACACTAATGGCCTTTCCTGGCCTCTCGTAATGCCAAGCCTCAACTGCTCTCTGTGACTCCTTCACATTTTGAACATCAGAACCATATAGGAGACTCTTACGCATTACCAAGTCCTGCTTCCAGATTGAGATGGAGGCTCAGGCCCCCTTTGGATCATAGCTTTTGTGTGTGCTGACCCCGAGGAAATTCTTCCCAGAAGATTTCACCACAGTGATGCTGGTATCTTGTTACTTAAAGCTGATTTTTCATCCCAGCTAACCAGCATTGTTTGTCCCAGTAAAATAAAGGTTTCACCTCATGTTCTCACAGCCGATTCTTCAGCCCCAGTCCATCAGAACCCACAGATTCTCAATTCAAAATTTCATACAAACGTCCCTGATGGTCTTCCTCTTCCCTTTGAATCTTCACAAGCCAGGCCTCCATGGTCTACAACTCTTTCAGCATAACTGTTTGAAGCTCCACAGCAACAAACTCTAAGCACCCAATGACTTTTCTAAAGTTCCAAATGCTTCCAAAGTCCTCCCAAAACACCAGGGTCATGTCTGTCACAGCAGTAGCCCACTCTCCGGAACCAATCTCTGTTCTAGTTTGTCTTTAGTTGATGTGACAAAACACTCTGACCAATTCCAATTTGGGGAGGAAAGGGTTTATTTATTTTACATCCCCTGGGTCACAGTTCATCACTTAGGAAGCCCAAGGTAGGTACTCAGGGTGGGAATCTGGAAGCAGGAGCTGAAGCACAGGCCATGCCATGAAAGAACACTGCTTACTGGCTTGCTCCTGTGGCCCATGCTCAGCCTTCCTTTCTTATACAATACAGAACCATCTGCTCATGAGTGGCACTGCCCATACGGGCCTGGGTCCTCTCATATCACTTCAGTCAAGAAAATACCCATAGACATGCCCATAGGCCAGTGCAATGGAGGAAATTCCCCAGTTGAGGCTCTCCTAACCCAGGTATGTCAAGTTGACAAGAAAGCTATCCAACACATGACCCTAGCTCCAAATCCTTAGAGGTGAGCCAAAGTAACCATCTGGGGGCAAAGGGGAAGGAGGGGCATGAGGGAGAGGAATCGGGAAGCAGCAGTCATCAAGGGGAAATAGAGAAAACAGGGACACTTTAGCTGGGGAGGGCAGACTATACAAGGGCAGAGAGAGGAAGGAGAACTAGATAATGCTTAGTGGTGTGAAAAAACAAGAGGAAATGTATTTAATATGTCCACATATAATTTATTAATATTTTTTCAGTGATGAATTGCATGTAAAATTTATTAATATTTTAATAAACTTTAAAAAGCCTCTTTTTGGGGGGAGGTCAGTCAGTGTTACAGGCCTGTAGTCCAGCACTCAGGAGGTTAAGGCAGAAGGATGGAGAATCGAAGGCCAATCTGTATTACATAATGAAACCCTGTCTTGGAAAACAAAAATTTTAATTTAAAGTTTTTTGTCTTTTTTTTTTTTTTTTTTTAGACAGGCTGGGCATGGTGGCGCACGCCTTTAATCCTAGCACTCTGTAGGCAGAGGCAGGCGGATCTTTGTGAGTTCAAGGCCAGCTCTGGTCTACAGGAGTGATTCCAGGACGCGGGACTACAGGGGACTCTGTCTTGAAAAGACAAAAAAAAAAAAAAAAAAAAAACAAAAAACTTTTTTTTTAAATTAAAATTTTTTTTTCCAAGCCAGGGTTTCATTATGTAATACAGATTGGCCTTCGATTCTCCATCCTTCTGCNTCATTTCATTTCTCTCTCTCTCTCTCTCGTTCCCCCTCCCTCCCCTCTACTCCCCTCCCCTCCATCTCTTCCTCTCCCTTCCCCTTCCCCTTCCTCCCCTCCCTTCTCCTTCCCTCCATCCCCTCCAAGGCCCAGGGATTCTCACATGGAAGAGGTCGCCATCAGTTTGTAAAGGCCAAAAGAAAGGGGAGGTGAATTGTAAGATCACAACAAAAACCAACTGAACTTCTATTTGATCAACATGATTTTGTGTATGCGAAGAGAAAATATAAGTAAAATTAAATATCTTTTTTTTGTTTTTGCTTGGTCTTTTTGAGCCAGGATTCCTCTATAGCCACACCTGGCCTGGAACTCAACTATGGAGACAGGTGGCCTTGAACTTACAGAGATTCCACTAGCTCTGTCTTCCTAGGGTGGGATTAAAGGTGTAAGGTATGCACCACCACACCAGCAGAATTAAAATAACCTAAAAAGTAAAAATAGCTGTTAAGTTTAAGTTACTTACAAATATTTATTCTAAAGAATAAACCATACCTCTTTACTAAAGAATCTATTTAAGACTGATAGTCCATAATCTCTCTGCTCCTCCTCAATGGTAACATCATACTCTGCCTGATTGGAGAGAGGAGAGAAAGAAAACTGTTACACTATTCACAACAGTTTAAGTGTCCTGTGCTATGGAGTTCACTTGGCATCCTCCAAACCAGAGAATCATTCCATGGACTAAGTATAGACAGCTCTTCTTTAGGAATGTAAGGACAGTGCTGGGGTCGAATTGAGTGTGTGTGTGCTGTGTGTTGTGTGTGTGTGTGTGTATGGTTGATCATCAGTGTCAACCTGACTAGAGTTTTAGGAATCACCATGGGAAAAACCTCTGTGTTTTATCAGGAGTTTCCAGCAGGCTTATCTGAGAAGAGCGGGCCCACCCTAAACATGAATGCTACTATCCACAGATGCTACTGTCCCATGAGCCAAAGTCCTGGACTGAATAAAAAAGTGGGGCTGAACAGATGGATCGGTGGTCACTTACTGTTCCTACACGAAACCAGGTCCTAGTAACCACAACATGGTAAGCTCTCCCACTGTAACTCCAGTCTAGGAGATCTGATATGCTTTTCTGGCCACTGGAGGCACCAGGCATAGACATGTAACATACATACTTTAGGCCAACACGTAAATAATAATCTTTCTTTTTGTAAAAGGGTGAAAGAAGATAAGGAGGTATTCATCTCTCTGCCTTTTTACATATAAAAATGCTCATTAAGGAGCCAGTTGGGGTGTGAACACCTGTAGTCTCAGCACTAAAGAGGTTGAGGCAGGAGGACTACTACAAATTCAAGGCAAGCCTAGACTACACCACCGAGGGATTTGGCCTCCAAAGTGAGTTTGGCGCCTGTTTTAGGCTACATTTAGACCCTATTTCAAAAAATAAAGGGCAGGGAGAGAGGGAAAGAAAGAGGAAGGCAACGTGACACCCAAGCAGCACTCTACTCCATCACGTCCAGGGCTGATTTATCTCAGAAGCACACAAACTGGATAGTTCAATTCTGAGAAAATCACTTACCACAGCAATCCACAGAATTCAATGCACCTCTTTAGATCTGGTTTTGTATCACAGAATTGTCTGAAAAGAAGTCTTCCTATTGGCTGCTGGAAACAAAGGCTGCTAAAATCCTTTTCTGGGTAGAGAAGGGTAACAGAAACAAGCTTAGTAGTTATCATGCACCAAGTGTTGCTCTGCACCTACCTTCTATTCTCACTTAATACAATCAAAGTAAAAAACAGGATTTGTAGCCAGGTGTGGTGATGCAGCCTTTAATCCCAGCAACTCCAGAGGCAGAGGCAGGCAGATCTCTATGAGCTGAGGCTGAAGCTACATAGCAAGTTTCAAACTACCCAGGCCAGACTAGTAAGACCCTCTCTCAAAAAAAAAAAAAGGAGGGCTGGGTGTGGTGGTTCCATACCTTTATCCCAGCACCAGAGAGGCAGAAGAAGGCAGATCTCTTTGAGTCCAAGGGGAGCCAAGTCTATATATTTGAGAATCCTGGATAGCTGGGGTTACCAGGGACGCCTGTCTCAAAAAGACACACACCATACCAACAACACACGACACACCACAACACACACACACCACCACAGCCGTGCACACACACAATGCAAAACTGTAACAGAACACAAGAACAGTATTGTGATATTGTATTTATTTATTTTTTTTGTCTTTTTTTTGAAACAGGGTCTCCCTATAGCACCAGCTGTCCTGGAACTCCATGTAGAGCAGGCTGGCCCTTGACTCATAGAGATCCCCTGCCTCTGCCTCCAAGTGCGGGAGTTAAAGGTGTATGCCATCGACGCCTTGGCTTGTGCCATTACTTTTTAAACTACTGTTTTATTACTAATTTAAGCTGGGTTATTACATATTTATAATACTCAGGCAGTAGACAAGGAAGTGACTCCATCAAAAATACCTGAGTTTATATCCCCAGTAGCTTATTAAACACTCAGACAAACTAGAAAGGTGAGGATTGCAAAGCCTTTCTTTCAACACTACAGTTAAAAAGCCAAACTAATGAAAAAAACATTTTCCTCTTTTCTAAAATGCAATGTGCAAGGGGTGAATATGCCCAAAGGACAGTCACTCCTCAGGGAGGCAGGAAAACAAAGAGATCCTCTAACTACTGCATCCACCCTGTGTGTTCAATATGAACTGCCTCATTTGTGGGGCTGGAGAGATGGCCTATGCGGTTAAGAGCACCGATCGCATCTTACAGAGGACCCGGTGGTTTGATCCCCAGCTACCCAC
This sequence comes from Rhizomys pruinosus, assembly GCA_009823505.1. Lineage (NCBI taxonomy): Eukaryota > Metazoa > Chordata > Mammalia > Rodentia > Spalacidae > Rhizomys > Rhizomys pruinosus. Next base: position 329,106 of record VZQC01003084.1, read on the forward strand.
ATGGCGGCCGAGAACCTTCTGAAACTCCATTTCCAGGAGAACTCCAGTCCAGGGGAATCCGAGCACACCTCTCTTTCTTTTGACCTCCGCGTGCACTGGGCATGCATGACACAGGGGTGCACAAACTTGATGCCAGACAGTACATTCCTTACATCATACAGAAATTAAAAAAAAATTGTTAAATAAATAAATAAATAAAATAAACTGCCTAGTTTGTGAAGCATACTGCAGCAATGCATTAAATCAAAATTTTCAGACCGCCTTGCCATCTTGCTACTTTCTGTACATGCAACAAATTTTAAATATTTATTTTACCTTTTTTGGTGTTTAGAGATTAAGGCTCCTGTATGCCCAGCCGGCTGGAAACTTGTGTGAGCCAACTGGCCTTGAACTCACAGACGATCCAGCTGCCTCTACCTCCTGAGTCGCTGGGATTAAATTAGCGCTAATTCAAGCTTCCACACATCACAGTTCAATATTTTTGAGACAGGTATCTCTTTATGCAATCTGGACTTGGTAATTTCAGCTAAATCAGTGGCCAATGAGTTTTCTGATCTGTCATCCTTTGTACTCCCAGCAACTAGGGTTATATGTGTAAACAGTTGTGTATGGCTATGTGGATACTAGTGATCCAAAATTCAGGTTCCCATGTTTATGTGGCAAGCACTTTATTGTCAAAGCCATCTACCCAGCCCCTGAAAAACTCAACTATGATTGTCCTATAGACATGGTTCTATATCTGACTTCTTATGCTCCTATACCTAACACTGGGTCTTTATAGTTATAGAATATTCCATTACACTGATATACAATGAGTTTTTGTTTGCTTTTTTTCACAAAATTGGGAATAAAAGCCAGGACCTTATGCATGCCAAGTGTTCTACTAATGAGTTAAATATCCTTTTCTCTGATATATTTTATTTCACAATACAATGCTTTTAAAAAAAACCAAATTTTTAAAAAATATTATCTATTTATTTATTTTTATTATTTAATTTTTTGTCATGTGTTGACTGTACTGTTTGCATGCAGTGTCTGTTGCACCCGTGTCGTGGCAATGCCGCGGAGGTCAGAAGCGGGTCCTCAGATTCCCTGGAACTGAGTTTTCCTGGTGGAGTTACAGACGGTTCTTAGCGCCATGTGGGTGCTGGGGATCGAACCGGCTTGCCATCTGCAAAAGCAGTCGGAATCTCTTAACCGCTAGGCTAATCTTCTCCAGTTCCTTAAAAAAATAATTATTTTTATTTTACGGTTTTGCGTACATTCCTGCCTGTATGATTAATTGCGACCTACGTTGTCCAATGCCTGTGGAGGTTAGAAGAGAGGATTACATCCTTGGAACTGAATTAAACAGTTGTTAGTGCCATTTGGAGTATACAGAGCCATCAGTGCTCTTAACTGCTAAGCCATCTCTCCAGTCCAAACTAATGCTTAATAAAAATATAATAATTCACAATTTACATGGAAAACTGAAAAAATATCAAGAAATGCTTAAAAGTACTTTCTTCTGGAAAGAATGATTGGCTGGGTCTTATGGAAAGGAACGTAAGAGTTCTTTTCTGTTGTACACAGAATAATGAACATATCCGTTTTTTTTAGAAATTATTTTTAAAAATAAAAAGTAAAACCATTATATTCTTCATAACTGCAAACTAGAAAAGCTAAACTATTTATGACTCTGAAAAGACTAATGAAATTATAAGAATTTATCAAAATGTTTTGAAGCAAACATGGAACTGAAAAACTAAAAATATCTAACAATGCTACATGAGACAGACTCTCAAGACATAAGGAGGGACTGCTGTACTCACCAATGGAGCTTCTTAGTTCAGTGCACAGGCTGACTGGGGGCAACTTCAGGATCTCCTTCCATTTTCTACTACGGCCGCTCTTTTTGCCTAGTCCTGCTAAGTTTGAAAGACAAACCCTTTAGGCGATGGAGAGATGGCCTAGCCGGTTAAGAAGGCACTGACTGCTCTTGCAGAGGACCCCGTTTGCATCCCTCGCCACCTACATGGCGGCTTAGAACCTCTCGAAGCTACCAATTCCAGGGAATCTGCCCCTCTTCTGACCTACACTCGCATTGCAATCGACACCCCTCTTGGGTGCATAAACCTACATCCGACGTCACTTCATACCAAATAAAATGACAGAAATTTAAGAAAAAAAAACTGTTCAACTAAAAAAAAAAAAAAAAACAGGGCATGGTGGCGCACGCCTTTAGATCCTAGCACTCCGTAGGCAGAGGCAGGCGGATCTTTGTGAGTTCAAGGCCAGCTCTGGTCTAAGAGTGAGTTCCAGGGACGCCGGAGCTACAGGAGGACCCTGTCTTGAAAAGACAAAATTTTTTTTTTTTTTTAGACAGTTCTTTTTTTTAAATTTCATTCATTTTTTATGTGTATGAATGTACTGTCTGCATGTAGGTTTATGCGCCCATGTCATGCAATGCTGTGTAGGTCAGAAGAGGGTGTCAGATTCCCCTGGAATTGGAGCTTCAGATGGTTCTCAGCCGCCATGTAGGTGCTGGGGATCAAACAAGGGTCCTCTGCAAGAGCAGTCAGTGCTCTTAACCGCTAGGCCATCTCTGCAGTCCCTAAAGGTTTTTGTCTTTCAAACTTAGCAGGACTAGGCAAAAAGAGCGGCCGTAGTAGAAAATGGAAGGAGATCCTGAAGTTGCCCCCAGTCAGCCTGTGCACTGAACTAAGAAGCTCCATTGGTGAGTACAGCAGTCCCTCCTTATGTCTTGAGAGTCTGTCTCATGTAGCATTGTTAGATATTTTTAGTTTTTCAGTTCCATGTTTGCTTCAAAACATTTTGATAAATTCTTATAATTTCATTAGTCTTTTCAGAGTCATAAATAGTTTAGCTTTTCTAGTTTGCAGTTATGAAGAATATAATGGTTTACTTTTTCATTTAAAATAATTCTTAAAAACTGGTATATGTTCATTATTCTGTGTACAACAGAAAAGAACTCTTACGTTCCTTTCCATAAGACCCAGCCAATCATTCTTTCCAGAAGAAAGTACTTTTAAGCATTTCTTGATATCTTTTCAGTTTTCCATGTAAAATTGTGAATTATTGATATTTTTATTAAAGCATTAGTTTGGACTGGAGAGATGGCTTAGCAGTTAAGAGCACTGGATGCTCTTGTATATCCAAATGGCAGCTAACAACTGTAATTTCAGTTCCAAGGGATGTAATCCTCTCTTCTAACCTCCACAGGCATTGGACAACGTAGGTGCAATTACATACATGCAGGCAATGTACCCAAAACCTAAAATAAAAATAATATTTTTGGACTGGAGAGATAGCCTAGCGGTTAAGAGCACCGACGCTCTTGCAGAGGACCCGGGTTCGATCCCCAGCACCCACATGGCGGCTAAGAACCGTCTGTAACTCCAATTCCAGGAGAACTCCAGTTCCAGGGGAATCTGAGACCCTCTTCTGACCTCCGCGGCATTGCACGACACGGGTGCACAGACCTGCATGCAAACAATACATTCATACACATACAAAAATAAATAATAAAAAAAAATAAATAATAATATTTTTTAAAATTTGGTTTTTTTTAAAAGCATTAGTTTAGTGAAATAAAATATATCAGAGAAAAGGATATTTAACTCATTAGTAGAACACTTGGCATGCATAAGGTCCTGGCTTTTATTCCCAATTTTGTGAAAAAAAGCAAACAAAAACTCATTGTATATCAGTGTAATGGAATATTCTATAACTATAAAGACCCAGTGTTAGGTATAGGAGCATAAGAAGTCAGATATAGAACCATGTCTATAGGACAATCATAGTTGAGTTTTTCAGGGGCTGGGTAGATGGCTTTGACAATAAAGTGCTTGCCACATAAACATGGGAACCTGAATTTTGGATCACTAGTATCCACATAGCCATACACAACTGTTTACACATATAACCCCTAGTGCTGGAGTACAAAGGATGACAGGATCAGAACTCATTGGCCACTGATTTAGCTGAAATTACCAGTCCAGATGCATAAAGAGATTCCTTGTCTCAAGAAATATTGACTGTGATGTGGTGGGCTTGAAAGAATGTAATTTAAAAATCCCAGCGACTCAGGAGGTAGAGGCAGCTGGATCTCTGTGAGTTCAAGGCCAGTCTGGCTCGACACAAGTTTCCAGCCGAGCTGGGGCATACAGGAGCCTTATCTCTAAAACCAAAAAAGGTATAAATAAATATTTAAAATGTTGTTTGCATGTACAGAAAGTAGCAAGATGGCAAGGCGGTCTGAAAATTTTGATTTAATGCATTGCTGCAGTATGCTTCACAAACGTAGGCAGTTGTATTTTATATTATTTATTTATTTAACAATTTTTTTATTTCTGTTATGTGGAAGGAAGGTACTGTCTGCATGCAAGTTTGTGCACCCATGTCGTGCAGTGCCGCGGAGGTCAGAAGAGGGTGTCGGATTCCCCTGGAACTGGAGTTCTCCTGGAATTGGAGTTTCAGACGGTTCTCGGCCGCCATGTGGGTGCTGGGGATCAAACCCGGGTCCTCTGTAAGAGCGATCGGCGCTCTTAACCGCTAGGCCATCTCTCCAGCCCCACAAATAGGCAGTTCATATTGAACACACAGGGTGGATGCAGTAGTTAGAGGATCTCTTTGTTTTCCTGCCTCCCTGAGGAGTGACTGTCCTTTGGGCATATTCACCCCTTGCACATTGCATTTTAGAAAAGAGGAAAATGTTTTTTTCATTAGTTTGCTTTTTACTGTAGTGTTTGAAGACAGGCTTTGCAAATCCTCACCAGTTTTTCTAGTTGTCTGAGTGTTTAATAAGCTACTGGGGATATAAACTCAGGTATTTTTGATGGAGTCACTTCCTTGTCTACTGCCTGAGTATTATAAATATGTAATAACCCAGCTTAAATTAGTAAATAGAACAGTAGTTTAAAAGTAATGGCACAAACCAGGCGTCATGGCATACACCTTTAACTCCAGCACTCTGGAGGCAGAGGCAGGGGATCTCTATGAGTTCAAGGCCAGCCTGCTCTACATAGTGAGTTCCAGGACAGCTGGTGCTATAGGGAGACCCTGTTTCAAAAAAAGACAAAAAATAATGATAAATAAATAATAGCACAAATACTGTTCTTGTGTTCTGTTACAGTTTTGCATTGTGTGTGTGCACGTGCGTGTGTGTGTGTGTGTGTGTGTGTGTGTGTGTGTGTTGGTATGTGTGTGTCTTTTTGAGACAGGGTCTCCATGTAACCCCAGCTATCCAGGATCTCAATATATAGACTTGGCTCCCCTTGGACTCAAAGAGATCTGCCTACTTCTGCCTCTCTGGTGCTGGGATTAAAGGCATGGGCCAGCACACCCAGCTTTGTTTGTGAGAGAGGGTCTTACTATGTTGGCCTGGGTAGTTTGAAACTTGCTATGTAGCATTCTAGCCTCCAGCTCATAGAGATCTGCCTGCCTCTGCCTCTGGAGTGCTGGGATTAAAGGCTGCATCACCACACCTGGCTACAAATCCTGTTTTTTACTTTGATTGTATTAAGTGAGAATAGAAGGTAGGTGCAGAGCAACACTTGGTGCATGATAACTACTAAGCTTGTTTCTGTTACCCTTCTCTACCCAGAAAAGGATTTTAGCAGCCTTTGTTTCCAGCAGCCAATAGGAAGACTTCTTTTCAGACAATTCTGTGATACAAAACCAGATCTAAAGAGGTGCATTGAATTCTTGGATGCTGTGGTAAGTGATTTATCTCAGAATTGAACTATCCAGTTTTGTGCTTCTGAGTATTAAATCAGCCCTGGACGTGATGGAGGTAGAGTGCTGTCTTGGTGTCCTGCTTGCCTTCCTCCTTTCTTCCCTCTCTCCCTCCCTTTATTTTTGAAATAGGGTCTTACAATGTAGCCTAAACAGGCCCAGAACTCACTTTGGAGGCCAAATCCCTCAGTGGTGTAGCCTGGTTTGACCTTGAATTTGTAGTAGTCCTCCTGCCTCAACCTCTTTAGTGCTGAGACTACAGGTGTTCACACCCCAACTGGCTCCTTAATGAGCATTTTTATATGTAAAAAGGCAGAGAGATGAATACCTCCTTATCTTGCTTTCACCTTTTTACAAAAAGAAAAGATTTTATTTTACGTGTGCCTAAATGTATGTATGTGTACCATGTCTATGCCTGGTGCCTCCAGTGGCCAGAAAAGCATATCAGATCTCTTAGACTGGAGTTACAGGTGGTGAGAGCTACCATGTTGGTGGTACTAGGACCTGGGTTGTCTGTAGGAACAGTAAGTGACCACCGATCCATCTGTTCAGCCCCACTTTTTTATTCAGTCCAGGACTTTGGCTCATGGGACAGTAGCATCTGTGGATAGTAGCATTCATGTTTAGGGTGGGCCCTCTCTTCTCAGATAAGCCTTTCTGGAAACTCCTTGATAGAAACACCCAGAGATGTTTCCATGGTGATTCTAAATCTAGTCAGGTTGACACTGATGATCAACCATCACACACACACACACACACACACACACACACACACACTCACATTCACCCCAGCACTGTCCTTACATTCCTAAAGAAGAGCTGTCTATACTTAGTCCATGGAATGATTCTCTGGTTTGGAGGATGCCAAGTGAACTCCATAGCACAGGACACTTAAACTGTTGTGAATAGTGTAACAGTTTTCTTTTCTCTCCTCTCTCCAATCAGGCAGAGTATGATGTTACCATTGAGGAGGAGCAGAGAGATTATGGACTATCAGTCTTAAATAGATTCTTTAGTAAAGAGGTATGGTTTATTCTTTAGAATAAATATTTGTAAGTAACTTAAACTTAACAGCTATTTTTACTTTTTAGGTTATTTTAATTTCTGCTGTGTGTGGTGGTGCACACCTTTAATCCCAGCCCTAGGAAGACAGAGCTAGGTGGATCTCTGTAAGTTCAAGGCCAGCCTGGTCTCCATAGTGAGTTCCAGGCCAGTTGTGGCTATAGGGATATCCTGTCTCAAAAAGACCAAGCAAACAAACAAACAAAAAGATATTTTAATTTCTTATAATTTTTCTCTTCTGCATACACAAACATGTTGATCAAATAGAAGTTCAGTTGGTTTTTGTTGTGATCTTACAATTCACCTCCCCTTTCTTTTGGCCTTTACAAACTGATGGGACCTCTTCCATGAGAATCCCTGGGCCTTAGAGGGGATGGGAGGGAAGGAGAAGGGAGGGGAAGGAAGGGGAAGGGGAAGGGAGAGGAAGAGATGGGAGGGGAGGGGAGTAGAGGGGAGGGGAGGGGGGAAGAGAGAGAGAGAGAGAGAAAATGAATATGATCTATTTCTTCTCTGAGGTGATACATCAAACTCTTGGGTCTGTCCAAGTTCTGTTTTCAAGGGACTAGTGGCTCATTTGAGAGTCTCATTTTATTTCTACTAATAAAACACAAATAGCAAGAAGCACAGACATCTAAAGAAACATTAACAATTGTAACAAGTTACACTATGGGGACAAACACAAATGTTTGGATGGTATCTTATTCAGGGCATCACAGCTCCTTAACAAAAGGATGCCAATAGCTTTCTAATGTGGCCTATAAAGTTGTCTGACACTTGGGGGCACCAAGCTTGCAGTATCAAGGACATGTCCCCATGTCCCACCCAACCCAGGGAGCAGGCCATAGATCCAATTGTAATTTTTCTGTGTATACATATACCAGGCCACCACTATTGCACTGAATATCTTCTTTGGCATGTAAAAGTACAGCACTCGAGGTCTGTAGTACAACTTTGGGGACCTTTTTTTTCCAGCAATCTGCATAGCTCTCTGGCACCATGAAGGTCCAGTTGCAGTGCAAGGTCTCAGCATAAATTTTTTTTTCCTCATGTTCACATCGTGCCATATCTTCAGCAATAAGGTCTTACCATCTACTTCTTGTGTGTACCCAAAGTTATAGGCAAAAAACTTTTGTTTTGGGGGCCTCTAGAGCCTCCCTGGCCAACAGCTCTTGGTAGGGTAGTCCACCCTGGTACTGAAGCCTTTATCTACCAATATGTCTTATTTAACCATAAAGCTGTCAAGGATTATGCCTGGCCTTGGTGCCCCCCTTTAATGAATTTACACTTTATTATTATTTTTTTT
>VZQC01003084.1:347763-404991 GCA_009823505.1 Rhizomys pruinosus
AGACGGGAACAACGGTAAAGAAAAAAAAAATAAAAGTAAAAATGAAAACAAGATAGGATAGATAAGATGAAAGCCCTAAAGAAGCAAAATAATAATAAGATATAGAGACAAAATGATGAAAAAACACACACACACACACACACAAAGAAATTAATGAGTTTGCCGATTCATTCTGGCAAAAGCCTAAGGAATATGTGTGGAAATGGATTTTACGGCTGTTGGATAATGGTGGAAGGAATATAAAATTGGATCACACTGAGTTTATCGATGTGAGCCCACTGAGTAGAGATTCTAGGTTTAACATGGAAGCTCGAGCTGTTAAAAAAGGTGTTAAAAGTTTATTTGAATGGTTGGCTGCATTACCACCTACTCTAAGATATAATGCTTTGCTATTGCACATGAGACACTTATAACATGTTAGGTGGAATTATGACCTTGCCATTCTTCGCAATTGACATTTAAGCATAGCATAAGGAGAGGCTATTTATTGGGTGTCAAGTTGACAAGGGGTGGACTTGTGATGGTTAATCCTGGGTGTCAACTTGACTGGACTAAGGAACAAATAAGAGAAAAAGGATCTTCGGATTGGACTACCTCAACCTGGATGGCCCACCCCAAATGTGGGCATTACCTTCTGCTGGCAGGCTGTATTAAAGGCCATGCCAGAGGGATCTGGTTCCTTTTTTCCTGCGGCTTGCCTCTCTCTCACTGGTGAGTTTGTCTTGCTGCTGTGATCGACCCTACGGATCCCAGCGTGTACTGAGACTGGCAGATCTCCTGGAATCCATCGGGCCTTCAGCACCATATTGGGACTACTGAGACATCCAGCCTTGCCAACTGAGCAGCTCCCTGGATTCTCAGCCTCTCCAGTGCAGCGCAGCTACTGTTGGACTCCTTGAACTCTGTCACGTAAGCAAATCAATAAATTGTATATAGCTATATATTTGTCCTGTTGCTTCTGTTTCGAGAACCTTGACTAAAACAGTGCCTGCTCACAAAACTATACATAGATTTTTTTTCCTGTTTGTATGAGGATTAAAAAACTGTGTTTCTGAAGAGCTGTCTTTATGATTTACAGTTTTTAAATGTGATAAAAATATAAGATAAAATTTACAACATAGTGAGTTCCAGGCCAGCTTGGGCTACAGGGAGACCCTGTCTCAAAAAACATGCCCCTCCCCCAAAAATTATAACAACCATTTCTGAGGCATTTGTCATTGGGTTTTGGCAAGATTCACAGTACTAGACATGCATTTCATTTTGTGGAGTGGACCTTAAATCCAATCAGAAAGCAGTTGGTTACTCCTATAACATTTGTGCCACTACTGTACCATTGGACATTTCTTGCTATGCTGGTCTCATTATTTTAGCTCACAGTGTTCACAGCTGGTTAAGACTGATGATGTTCCTCCCCCCAGAAGCTTACATAGGAACTTCCATTACTATGCTAGCCAGCAGTGAGGAAGCTGCCTGGTCAGTACCAACTTGATTACTTCATATCCTGTGACCAAAGTGTATGATGTTCATTTATAAGTGTATTGTGGAATATTGTTAAGCACATTTACACTGTTATGTAAGCAGTCTCCAGAATATTTTTATTTCATGCAAAGGAAACTCTTCTTGTTAAATGCCAGCTGTCTGATGTCTTTCTTCCACTTGTAGCAACCTTTTATTTACTGCTACTGTCAGTTTGACTATCCAGATATCCATAAAGGGAAATTACCCCTTTGGGGATTGGCTTAGTTTAATAAACATAATGTTCTTAAGGTTCATCCATGCCATAGCATGAGTCAAAATTTCTTTACTTAGAAAAATTATTTAGATATTCAGGCATGGTGGCACATGCCTTTAATCCCAGCATTTGGGAGGCAGAGACAGGTGGATCTCTGTGAGATCAAGGCCAGCCTAGTCTACATAGTTCCAGGCCAGCTGGGGCTACTGGGAGACCTTGTTTCAAAACAAAACAACCCCCCCAAAAAAAAACCTGGTAAAAAAATTATTTATTCATTTTGTCTGCAGTGCTGGGAATTCAACCCAAGTCAAGCGTTCTACCACTGGGCTACATCCCCAGCCTGAAAAAATGTCTTTTTAAAAGTGTTTTCTCTGGGCTGGAGAGATGGCCTAGTGGTTAAGAGCGCTGACTGCTCTTGCAGAGGACCTGGGTTCAATCCCCAGCACCCACATGGCGGCCAAGAGCCGTCTGAAACTCCAATTCCAGGAGAACTCCAGTTCCAGGGGAGTCCGACACCCTCTTCTGACCTCTGCGGCGTTTGCACGTCACGGGTGCACAGACTTGCATGCAGACAATGCATTCATACACATATGGAAATAAATAAAATAAATAAATAAATAAAAGTGTTTTCTCCTTTTTGTGTATCCATCCACCCATATATGTGGACAGCGGCTGGTTTTCATGCCTGGATTATGCAGTGCTGGGGATCAAACCCAGGCCTTTTTTATGTTAGACAAACACTCTCCCAACTCTGCCTTATCCCCAGCCCTGCTGTTTGAATCTTATGGCTGATGTGAATGATTCTGCAGTGAACATGGGTGTTCTCTTTGAGACCCTGCTTTCCGTTCTGGATATGTTTTGAGTGCCTAGAAACAGATCTTAAAAGCAGACTGTAGGGCTGGAGAGATAGCCTAAGGGTTAAGAGCACCGACTGCTCTTGCAGAGGACCCGGGTTTGATCTCCAGCACCCACATGGCGGCTAAGAACCGTCTGTAACTCCAATTCCAGGAGAACTCCAGTTCCAGGGGAATCTGACATCCTCTTCTGACCTCCGTGGCATTGCACGACACGGGTGCACAAACTTACATGCAGACAGTACATTCATACACATACAAAAATAAATAAAATTAAAAAAAAATGCTTATAAAAAAAAAAAAAGCAGACTGTAGGCTGCATACTCCTGAGTTCAGGACTAGGGTAGCACCTTGATTTACTTCATATACTTTTTTAAAATAGTAGATATTAGGTTCTGTATGAATGATAGACTGTGAAATCACTAATTATAATGTATTTTGAATTGTGCTATATTCAGAAGTCAACAATTTCCTTACCACATATACCTTCAGATATTGTGAATGAGTGTAAATGGAATCTGGAGCAGAACTCCCTTAAAAATATCTTTGAGGAATGCACTAGGTAAGTATTCTTTTCTCAACCCTGCATGTATTATGGGCATTTTCTTTGGGTTTAGTGTTGGTTTTTTAGACATGTTCTCATGTTGCCCAGACTAACCCAGACATCACTGTGTAGCTAAACTGGCCTTGAATTCCTGATCATTTTGCCTTTTCCTTCCAGTGATGATTCTCCCCACCTGGCTCATAAGCACATTATCTATAGGAAAACCAAGTACAGAGGTCGACAGGAGTTTTGGGTTTTATTTTGCGGTTTGGTATTTTTTTTTTTTTTTGGTTTTTATATGAGTCGTTATCAGAATGGTTTCGCAATTAATCACTTTCAATAATTTAGTGTGGAAAAAGTAAGTGAGGATACATTGTCAAGTCCCAAATCCTTGCCTCCCTATGATATCTCTGGGCCATCTCTGCTCTGCTTTCCAAAATGCTCGTGTCTAGGATAAAGAGAATTTCAAAACATTTTTCAATCTTAAACCCTTTCTGAACATATTTTTCTCTGAGTCTTTGCAACATGGATGGGGAAATTCCAAAGCAGAAAACTTTGGCTAAATTTGGCTTCCTTATACACACAGGAAAAAAGTGGTTTCTGGGATGATCTGGTCAGAATGGGTGGTGTTTCATTTATCTGTGTGGATAGTCATTCATCTCACATTAAGAAAACTAAGGGCCAGAGAGAAGGGGAATAATCACAGTGACATTTTTATTGTGTTTTAAAAAGATTTCTCTGGCTAGGTGTGGTGAGTCATACCTGCATTTCCTGTACTCAGCAGGAAGACTGAGTTTGAGGCAGACTTCAACATCAAGACCATGTATCAAAAAAAAAAAAAGCAACAAAATCCCAAACAAAATGGAAATAAAAATAAAAACAAAATAAAAATTGCTCTGGCTGCAATTTAGAAGGGCCTTGGTGGGAGACAATAGAGGTTTTTACAGTTGTTCAAATGAACTAAAATTGTGTTTTGGACTTTCAGGGATGACAGTAATTATGGAGATAGATGGGTGGGCTTTGGAGACGCTTGGGAGCTTGAGGCAAGAGGCAGACTACACAGACTTGGAGGGTTCTAGGGTGTGTTTGAATAATCAAAGCTGAGAATAGTTGAATTCCTGGTGTTCCTGAGAGTCAGAGTCTGGATTCAAGGCTTATAATCTCTGTCTAGAAATGACTGAGCCTTGGTCCAGGGTGTATGGACAGAGTGAGAAGTGTGTTAAGTGACGAGAGACCACAGATCCTCTTGCCTTCTTCATTCCTGACATTCTTCACCTGAGTATGGTATCTGTCTCCTCACTCCTGCATTAGAGATCCCTGGTCACTTTCATTAGAACTGTATTGGTAGAGGGAAGAGACAGACACCAGACTACATGCACTGAAGAGTTCTGCAGGATGAAGCCATCTCTTGTGCCATAGAGGCCATAGTAGGAGCAGAGATGAGGTAAAGGTGGCATTTTAGGAGGGTGAGCTCTGCAGTTGGTGGGTACAGGAGTAGAAGTTGCATTTTTGACTCATGCTGGTGTAGTAATGTGCCACATAGGGCATTTCAGTCAAAGACAGACCACATACCTGGTAGTGATCCCATTGGACCCATTGCCTGGTGATGTAGTAAGGATCTTAGTTTATATAAGCACACTCTGTGATGTTCAGACAGCAACAAGTTCTCCTAAGTACACATTATCAGCATGCAGCACTGTCATTGTTAGGTCACTGGTGATTGCTTTTTTAAGAAAAAAATTTTAAGGATTTAAAAATATATATTTTATTGGGCTGGATAGATGGCCTAGTGGTTAAGAGCGCCGACCGCTCTTACAGAGGACCCAGGTTCGATCCCCAGCACCCACATGGCGGCCGAGAACCGTCTGAAACTCCGATTCCAGGAGGGCTCCAGCTCCAGGGGAACCCGACACCCTCTTCTGACCTCCGCGGCATTGCACGGCACGGGTGCACAAACTTGCATGCAGACGGTACATTGATACACATACAGAAATAAATAAATGCCGGGCGTGGTGGTGCACGCCTTTGGTCCTGGCACTTGGGAGGCAGANAAGTTAAATGGAAGCTATAGCTGTCTTACCAGCGAAGAGCCCCCTAACTTGGAAAGGACAAATATTATTGGTAACTGAGTCAGGCAAAAAATCAACTATCCAACTGGCATTAATCTGGAGAGAGAAGTAATGCTAGGAAGAAGTCTCCCGATATAGACCAGCATCAGGCGAATGAAGGGCAAGGTCTATCAATTAATGAATAAGTATATGGTTTTGTGTAAAAATTAATGATCTAGTACGTACTTTCAACAAGTGCAATTCTGTGTTGAGTCTATTTGAGATATTTCCAGAGCCAGTGGGTCTCCCCACTGAGGATCTAAACCAGGCCTTGGATATAATTCCCCAAACGATAATTCGTAGAACATAAGCATCAAATATGAAAGTGAGTCCTACTCCGAGCCTTTTAGACCACTTGAGCTCATGACAGGAATTTGTTTTTAATGCTTTTTCTTATAAAAAGATAGATATAGGATTTTCATGATTTATCAGGATTCTTGGTGGAGCTCACGCATTTATAGCGCAGGGTGCTGTGGTTGGTTCTTGTGTGCTTTATCTATTTTGTCAACTTTATGGTATCCCACCTTCAGATGGCAGAGAGCTTAGGTGGTATCTCTTTCTTGGTGAGTTCACAAGGGATGCCTGATAACTCTGTATCATAGCAATGCTCCATGGACTAGCTGAGGGCTAAAAGGGTGACACGAAGACTCTTCTCATAAAAAAAAAAAAAAAAAATAAAAAGGAAATATAAACAATGAGAAAGATGTATCCTATGGTCTTGACGCTGATAGATATTGATAGAATGCCATGTCTATGGTACTTCGCTGTCATTGTCCCCTTTATGGCGGGGTTGACCACTCTCACACGCACACGCTAAAACCATACATCCAACAGGCCTCTATGACACCGCACACTAATACTCCTATATCGCTTTCTTAAAAGAACTTGAAAAGAGAGGGAGTCAGTTCCTCCCACCGATCAATTAGAAGGGACATCTCGTAAATCAACATGCACTCCTGTTGATCTCCAGTCTATAGGTAATATGCTTGAATGTCGATTCTCTGTTGTCGCGACTTTATTACATACTACTTATAGAAAATCTAAGTCATATATAATGATTAAAAACATCTATCACGCTCATCTTTATACTCCTTCCTCCATCTACATCCTTAATTTATTTATTTTATTTTTACAAAGGCTCTTGTTGAGTATTGCCATTCTCTCTCAAATTCTTTATTTATTTTAGAAATCTATTTTTAGAGGAGCTGAACTCGAATGTACCTTGTATTAACTATGGGCCCGCTGCTATGTGATGCAAATATCAGAACATGTGTTTCCGTAGCACCACACTCTGTAGGCACTCAGTTGGAGTAGGTCAGCAAGCAGGCGGTGTAGATTTTCCCCCTGTGAACTCGGAGGCCAAAGACAGTTCTCAGTAGCCAACCCGCCAATGCTTTCTCCGCAGTGCTCGCCCTGGGCTCCATAACTTTCTCAGGGCGACTGATCCCTTGAGAAAACCCGTCAACCTTCTTAGCTACTGATGTACCATCGGACCAACAGCAAGTAGCAGGTATGCGCCCGCCCCCTAAAACCCACATACTTTATAAATGGTGAATAAAAATGCTATTGAAGAAATGCCTTCTTAACTATTCCTCCTCTCTTTGCTTTCAGCTGGACTGATGTAACTACCTACTCCCCCAGCAGTTGATATAAACTTTCCTTCTGCAGGGGTTTAAAAATAGGCCCCTTTCACCAATCCCTTTCACAAGTGTCATCTTCCGGCCCCAACGCCCAGCCTCATATCATTTTCCTGTAGCTGATACTGATTAGGAGGCTCTCAAGACCAGCCTTCACTTTCCGAAGGAGTCAGGGAAGCCTGTTCTTGCCTCTAGGGAGCTTTCCCAAGTGTCACCTATCATGACAGGGTATTTGCAAAAACTATACAAACCAAGTTGCTGAGTGTCCTTGGGGAATATGTCCATGTCAGGGTTCTGGCTGTTCTGTCCTCAAGCAATATGACTTCCACATGCAAGAAGCAGGGAAGAGTCACCTGGAGGGCAGTAGGGAATTCAGATTGCCAAAATACTGGGGTAGAACAAGTTCCTGCCTATAGCGCACTGTATAACTAGGAAGGCACAAGACTAAAGATGAGTTATTCACACACTCTCCTATTGCATACTTGGGGCGCCTGTTTAATTCCTGTGTCTGTAGAACAGTAATAATAACACATGACCCATAAGAAGAGATAATGGGATAATATCTACAGAAGACCTGACGTCGCTGACTTTGGCTACTATTATGTCAATTGTATGTTTCCTCCATGCCCATTAAGGGCCTAGGAGAGTGTCCAGAATACCCATCCAGTTAGGAGGAAGCTGAAGAACACAAGGTGGTGCATATATAGCACGGTGACTCCACCCCATAGTATCTCTGAAATTAGGCAAAAGAGAAGAAATGGTATACAGTCCTATAACCATTACGCCTCTTTCGAAGGTCTGTAGTTGAATTCAACTAAGAGCAGAGAGAGATCCTGAATACCCATCTATGTCCAATCTCTGCACAGACCACACCCGTCAAAGCGAGCCCAACCGGACGAGGGCTCCACACACTGGACATAGAAGTCAGGGTCATTCCTTTGCAAATGAAATTAAGAGGTGTAAATGTCGCGGCTTTGGTGGAACCCAAACCACGAGATAGCTGAAAAAATGAGTTTCAAATTGGTTTTTAAGAGAAATATGAAAAAGCGGAAGATTGATCGTCATTCAATTACTCTATTTTTCCATGTTTTTTAAAACCAAAATTATCACTTAATTCCGCTAGAGCTAGTTATAAATGGGTTTTATTTTTTAATTTATTTATTATTTTTTATGTGTAGTAACGAGAATGAATATTTGAGTCCATAACAAAGTAAACTAGGGAGTGTGGTGCTACCAATAAAGGTAATTGGCACAAAAGTGCCGGTAGGACATTGGATGGTAGTCAGAGGGGCATCTGGAATTCCGCGTGGAACTAGGTTAAAGCATAAGAAACAGGATCGGTTCTATCGAGTCTGGCCACATCTCGGGATGTGGGGATGGGCGGGCGGTAGTGGGGGTGGGGTGAAGGCGACAAGCCATGTGCCCGACAAGGGTGAGACAATAAAGCAATGTCCCGTGGATTTATTACTGTGAAATGGGAGAAAATGATGGTCCATACTCTCTCAGCGCCCAGACTATACAATATTAAAATAGTGGAGAGTAACATACATACTTACAATAGCAATCATCAAATAAACTGAGCTTAATTTGTAAAGTTTTGTGTAAAAGATCAAAGAGACAACTCGACATAGTTTCGCTCAACCTTTCTATGCTCACCTACCCAGTCATGGTTCCCTCTCCTAGTGGATGTGGGAGTTGTACACGTAGAGAGATAATTTGAGATTATCCCTCAATGAAGGGAATAAGCAGACTTAAAACCTAACATTTTAACAATAGGCAATGCAGCAAACCCTTATATCATCGCATCAAAGAGACAGATTGTAGAGCAAGCATCAACAAGAAGTACGTCCCTCGATATGACCATTTTTATTGTAAAACACGAGCAACACTATTTAAAGCTCCACGGTTCCAAATCTAAGTCCACAAAATACACTAGCAGCTGGCAACGACCAGGCCTATGAGGAGAGCCATTCATCAATGTTTCATATGACTCTCTGTTGGGGCAAGTTGTCTGCGTGTAATCTCTTGGGATCGTTTCCCAACCTTACCTGGTGACTTATAGAGTTTATTTGTAGGCAACATTGGATCCGATAGAAGCCCTTTCCACAAAGTGATTTTACTCACAACTTGACCCTATCTACCAGTATCCCGCCCTTCTTTTTTTTTTTTTGTATGTTTGTATTTCAATTGCTTCTCTTGCACGCAAAGGCACATTGGTATCGCTTTAGCTGCAATTTTATACAAAAGATACGAAGAACTAGTAATGGAGGTTTTTAAAAAACGCACATTGTGGTTTTGTCTTATAAGTGGGTTTAAGAGGGTCAGGGCCATCGGCAGATCGGCTGACAGACCACCTTAAGCCTTACATCACCAAGAGCTCTGGTTGGAAGACAGAAGCATGGCAGATCTCTTGTGAGTATTGACACTAAAGCCTGGGAAAGCGTTCGAACTAGACCGTGACTGTTCAGGCCAGAAAGACGGGGCACTCTGTACTGAAACATGCGCTTGCGGCCTTTGAAACTCCACAAACGTGCAAAATGGGTTAATTGGGTCGTCAGAGCAAAGGATGTTTTGTAGGGGAGACCAGGTTTGATTCCCAGCACCCACAGGTGACTAATGAATCAATGTCTCTTCTGTCTTTTTCATGGACATGTACAACACAGTCCACCTATCAATGACTCGCACGGTCTTGCAAATACATGGAACGCTCACACACA
This sequence comes from Rhizomys pruinosus, assembly GCA_009823505.1. Lineage (NCBI taxonomy): Eukaryota > Metazoa > Chordata > Mammalia > Rodentia > Spalacidae > Rhizomys > Rhizomys pruinosus. The sequence continues at coordinate 357,356 of VZQC01003084.1, forward strand.
TTAAATGAGCGGGGAATAGATAATCAAACCCCAGCTAACAGAAAGAAACCTGTTTGAAACTACAACCATATACTCCAGGATCAAAAGTAACAAAAAAAAGGTAACGGGACCTACTCACGAGTTTCGTGGAGATATATGGCTCACACACATGATTATGGGTAAAAAGATAACTACAAGCGGCTACTAAGACCTGGTGAGTTTTGATCCCTGGAATCTCACATTGGTAGGAGAGAAACGGGATCGCTGTAAGGTTTCTGACTGTCCTTACTTGTGCCATGAGCTGTAAACAACATACGTGATTACACACACAACACACACACACACACACCAATACACATCATAAACACACACTCACGCAAACTTAAAATAAATGAATAATGTAAAATAAAATAAAAATTCTTAGGGGGCTTGGATAGATTACTCATTCACTTTAAGCCGCACTGCATGTCTTTGCTACGAGTACCCAGGTTCAGTTCCCAACACCCACATGGCAGGTAACAATGATAGCTCTTATAATTCCAGTTCCAGGGGATGTCCCTCTTCTAACCTCCAAGGCAATGCAAGACATGGGTACACTTAACATACATGCAGGCAATTCATACTTCATATACATAAAAAAATAATTATATAAAATATTATAGGTATAATATATATATATTATATCATATTTTTTTTTTTTGTCTCTTTTTTTTTTCTTGAAGGAGACAGAGGTTCCCTGTAGCTCCGGGCTGTCCGGACTCACTCCTGTAGACCAGGCTGGCCTCGAACTCAAAGTTCCGCATGCCAGGCAGAGGCACACGGATCTCTGTGAGTTTGAGGCCAGCCTGGTCTACAGAGTGAGTTCCGGGACAGCCGGAGCTACAGGGAGACCCTGTCTCAAAAAAAAAAGAGACAAAAAAAAAATATATATATATATATATATAATTTTTATTTTATGTATATGAGTATATTGCCTGCATGTATGTTAAGTGTACCCATGTCTTGCATTGCCCTTGGAGGTTAGAAGAGGGACATCCCCTGGAACTGGAGTTAAGAACTATTGTTACCTGCCATGTGGGTGTTGGGAACTGAACCTGGGTCCTCTGCAAGAACAGCCAGTGCTCTTAACTGCTGAGTAATCTATCCAACCCCTAAGAATTTTTTTTTTACATTTTCATTTATTTATTAGTTGTGAGTGTGTGTGTGTGTGTGTGTGTGTGTGTGTGTGTGTATCCATGTGTACACTCATGGCACAAGTAAGGAAGTCAGAACTTACAGGAATCCCGTTTTCTCCTACCATGTGGATTCCAGGGATCAAACTCACCAGGTTTGTTGGTAGTACTTTTACCCACTGAGCAATCTCACGAACTGTGGTGCTTACTTTTTTTGTTTTGACTTATTATTGTTGTTTTAAAATATTTTTATTTTTATTATTTTTATTTTATGTGTATGAGTGTATTGCCTGCATGCATGTAGGTGGACTGTGTTGTACAATGTCCATGAAGATCAGAAGTAGACATTGATTATTAGTCACCATGTGGGTGCTGGGAATCAAACCTGGGTCCCCTACAAAAGCATCCAGTGCTCTTAACCATTGAGATAGGGTCTTTCTGGCCTGGAACTCAGTATGTTGACCAGGTTGGCCTCAATCTCACAGAGATCTGCCTGCTTCTGTCTTCCAAGTGCTGTGATTAAAGGTGTATGTCACCATGCCCTGCCTCTTAAACACTTTAAAAACCCAATTGGTTTTAAAACCTCCATGTCTTATCTTTGTATAAATTGCAAGCAAGATACCAGCCCTCAGAGAGTTGATCCATACATTTATATAGTCAGTAAATACTTTGTGAAGGGCTTCTCTGTCCCAGGTACTTGGGATAGATCCCAAATACAGCAGACAATTTGCACAGTCAGATGAAACAGAGAATGGCTCCCATGGCCTGTGCAGCTGCAGTGTATTGGGACCAGATTTGGAACCTGTGGAGCTTTAATAGTGTTGCTGTGTTTACAATAAAAAGTCAAAGGACTCTATCTGTCTACACTGTCTCTTGAGGTATAAGGGTTCTGCATGCTAAAATGTGTGGTTTAGATGCTTATTCCCTTCATTGAGAAACTGATCAGACAACTCCCACATCCACAGATGAATGAGTGATTTCTACCCCCACTTTCTAGTCAGGTATGATATTAGAGTAGGTACTCTCCACTATTTAAAATTGTAAGTCGGGGCTGGAGAGATGGCTCAGCAGTTAAAAACACGACTGCTTTTGCAGAGGACATGGGTTCGATTCCCACCACCCACATGGCAGCCAAGAACCGTCTTTAACTCCAGTTCCAGGGGAATCCGATGCCCTCTTCTGACCTCTACGGCATTGCATGACATGGGTGCACCAACCTACATGCAGACAATACACTCATACACATAAAAAATAATAAATAAATTAAAAAAAAAACCCAGGAAATAGCTGGGTGTGGTTTAAAAAATAAAATAAAATTGTAAGTCATCTTTTGCTTTTTTTCTCATTGAATATTTTTTCTATTCCTGTTGTTCCAGTGTTTATCACTTTAATTTCTTTTGCAAAAAGATGTTGGTTTGTTTGACTCCTTGACTGGTGTGGCAGAGAGACAGGGATGGTCTCTCTGTGATTACTGCAGACCTGGAGCATTATGGTTAAGGACTAACATTTTTTCTTTTGCCTAATTTCAGAGATACTAGGGGTGGGGTGCTATATAGCACACCTTAGTGTTCTTCAGCTTCCTCTACTGGATGGGTCTGGACTCTCCTGGCCTATGGGCATGAGGAAACATACAATGACATAATAGTAGCAAAGCAGGTGGTTTGTAGATATTATCCCATTTATCCCTTATGGGCATGGTTATTATTACTGTTCTACAAAGAATTAACAGGCTATAGGAGGTTGGATAACTCATCTTAGTCTTCCTTCCAGTAAGTGGCTAAGGCAGGACTTGTCTACCCCAGTATTTTGGCAATCTTGAATTCCCTACTGCCCTCCAGGTGACTCTTCCCTGCTTCTTGCATGTGGAAGTCATATTGCTTGAGGACAGAACAGCCAGAACCCTGACATGGACATATTCCCCAAGGACACTCAGCAACTTGGTTTGTATAGTTTTTGCAAATACCCTGTCATGATAGGTGACACTTGGGAAAGCTCCCTAGAGGCAAGAACAGGCTTCCCTGACTCCTTCGGAAAGTGAAGGCTGGTCTTGAGAGCCTCCTAATCAGTATTCAGACTAAAATGATATGAGGCTGGACTGGGGAGATGGCCTAGCGGTTGGGAGCGCCGACTGCTCTTGCAGAGGACCCGGGTTCAATCCCCAGCACCAACATGGCGGCTGAGAACTGTCTTTGGCTCCAGTTCCAGGGGAATCTGACACCCTCTTCTGACCTCCACAGCATTGCACGACATGGGTGCACCAACCTGCATGTAGACAGTACATTCATACACATAAAAATAAATAAATAAAATAAAATAAAAAGGAATAAAGCTTTAAAAATAAAATAAAATAAAATGATATGAGGGTGAAAAGCTTGTGTTTTGTGAGTTATATTTTTTAGGTAAATATGTCACAGACATTCAACTATCCTTGAGATCAACGATGATACTACATGCCTCATGGCTGGGAAACCCTCTTTTGTTCTTAAGAAAGAGGTTTCAGCAAAGCATTTGGTGTTTTAGAGCTTCTTCAAGGGGCACCCCATAAGGGCTACAGTACCCATAGGCATTCTCATTATCAGTCCAAGAACATAGGAATTACATCTTTTCTCTCTTTTTTTTTTTTTTTTTGAGACAGGGTCTTCCTGTCTCCCTTTAGCCCCAGCTAGCATAGAGCTTGCTATGTAGATCAGGCTGGCCTTGAACTCACAGAAAGAGATCCACCTGCCTCTGCCTCTTGAGTGCTGGGATTAAAGGCATGCACCACCACCACACCTGGCCTGAATTATATCTTTTTATAGAAAAAGTAAAACAAATCCTGTCAGTAGCTCAGAGTCTAAAACTTAGTAGAAATGTTGGGAGAATTTCCAAAGCCTGTTTAGTTCCTCACCCACTGGCAATTCCATAAACTAACTACAGCATTTTCCCATTTGGACTTCACCTATGCTTAGATACTTTCTCTCCTCCAATATCTGGGTAACTTCCTTAACTTTAAGCCAGACTCTAACTTCTTTAAAAGGCTCCAGATTACCACCTACTCCAGAGGAAGTTTCTGTAGTTTATACCTGGCCCTGAGCTGCCCAGCTGTCTTAGAAGTAATGTATCTGTCCCACCTCACACAGCTGATGGGCTCCTTGGCTTGCAGCTGAGTTTGACTCTTTTCCTCTAACACCTAGCACATCACTTACATCTGTTCAGTAGGTATTTATTGAGTAGCATACATGGCAGGCTACATCTGCCCTCCAGGTAAGAATTCTTCTGCTTGTTTGGTTTTGTGGTACTGGGGATTGAACCTAGAACTTCATACATGTTCGAGCACTCTACCAGCTGAACTATATCCCTAGTACCACAAATAAGAATTTTATTACCTCTATAATAGAACTATAAATAAAATCAAAGAGATGGCTAAATACAATTTCTTCAAGAATTGTTCATCATAGGGTCTGGCGAAATGCCTCAGTAGCTAAGATTATTTGCTGTGAAAGTTAGAAGACCTGAGTTCAAATCTCCTGTACCCATGTAAAAGCCCAGTTTGGCCACATGTGCTTATAAGCCCAGCATTGGGTATTGGTAGAGACATGCAGAGCTGAGCAGCTTGCTGACCAGCCAGCCTCACTGAAACAGTGAGGAGCTTCAGGTTCAATGAGAGACCTTGTGTTGAGAAATAAGGAGAAGCAGGTTGCCTAGACTCCAGTGGACAAACTTGCATTGAGAGATATTTGGGCACAAATGTTTGCCTGGATAGGCTTTAACATATATGATAGAATACATGAACTCTGGAGATGGATTTCTGAGGATGCAGATAGGGAAAGGACTCTAAATTTGTTTAAGATCCATTGTGTGAATTGTACAAAAACTCAAAAATATACATTAAAAAAAAAAGAAATAGGGGCTGGAGACATTGCTCAGTGGTTTAGAGCATTAGGTGCTCTTACAGAGGACAAAGGTTTGATTCCCAGCACCCACATGGTGACTAACAACCATCCTAACTCCAATCTGACTTCCTTTTCTGACCTCTGTGGGAATTGAATGACACGGGTATGCTTGTATACATATGTTCATACACACACACACACACACACACACACACACACACACACAAAATAATAATAATAATAATTTTTAAAAAGAAATAAAGGGGAAACTGATAAAGATACCCAACATCTTCCTCTGGCCTCTGCATACATGTGTATGAGTTTATACACCTGTATACATCCATGTATATTCCACACATATCCACACAAAGAAATGGGTAGAATAGAATAATTTGTTGGGTGTTGTATATTTCACAAAAAGTTAGTGTAATGTATTGACATCATTTCGTATCACAGGACTACTAACATTCACTTATACACTTCAGTCTTATTTGGAAAATACTTCTTAAATACACATGCACATATGTCTTGGGTGCCTTTTAAACTATTGTCTTTTTATTTAAAAAATTTTTTTTATTAATTTTTATTTATTTCTGTATGTGTATGAATGTACTGTCTGCATGCAAGTCTGCGCACCCGTGTTGTGCAACGCCGCGGAGGTCAGAAGAGGGTGTCGGATTCCCCTGGAACTGGAGTTCTCCTGGAATTGGAGTTTCAGACGGTTCTCAGCTGCCATGTGGGTGCTGGGGATCGAACCTGGGTCCTCTGTAAGAGCGGTCGGCGCTCTTAACCGCTAGGCCATCTCTCCAGCCCTTAAACTATTGTCTTTTGCCGGGTGTGGTGGCACATGCCTTTAATCCTAGCACTTGGGAGGCAGAGGCAGGCAGATCTTTTTGAGTTCAAGGCCAGCCTGGTCTATAGAGTGAGTTCCAGGACAGCTGGGGCTACAGAGAGACCCTGTCTCGAAAAGACCAAAAAAAGAAAAAAAAAAAAACTATTGTCTTTTTATTTGGATGGATGGATGGACGGACGGATGGACGGACACTGTGTATGATTGTGTTTGCTATATGTCTGTGTTTATTTGCATACATGTATGTGCATATGGCAGACAGAGGTCAATACCAGGTGCCTTCCTCAGTAGCTCTCCATCTTATTTTTTGAGACAGGGTTTTATCACTGCATATGGAGCTGGCTGTTTTGGCTAGACTAGCTAGCTAGCAAACCCCATAGGATCTTCCAGTCTTCACCTCACCACTCAGTGTTGGGGCTACATGGTTATGCTGCAGTGTCTAGCTTTTGATATAGGATCTCATGTAGCCTGGGATAGCTTTGAACGTACATATAGCCAAAGCTAACCATGAATTCTTGAACCTTTTTTAGCTCTACTTCCCAAGTGCTGGGATTACAGGCATGTACAACCAAGCCTGGCTTTTTTTTTTTTTTTTTTTTGAGACAGGTTTTTTGCTGTAGCCTCAGCTGGCCTGGAACTCACAGAGATCCACCTGCCTTTGCCTCCCAAATGCTGGTATTAAAGGTGTGCTCCACCACACCCGGTGCCAAGCTTGGCTTTTTATGTGGCTGCTGAGGATCCGGACTCAAGTCCTCATGTTTACATTGTAGGCACTTTACTGACTAAGCCATCTCACTAGTGCCCCATTATTAGCATATTCTTTTTAGCAAGTTATTATTTCTCCTAGGCCCATATATTAGGGGAAAAAAAGAACTTTCAGAAAGGTAAAGGGATTCTATATTCATTGTATTTTCACTGGTAACTGGAACCAAGACTAGACTTATATAACTGCAAATTTTATATACTGAATTGTGCATAATGATTGACTTTTCCATTTAGGGCTTGTTAAATGCACTATGGCGCAGTTATATTTTTTATAGGATAAATGTATATAATTGCATAAAATCTTTTCTAGAGTGGTCTATACCTATTTGAGTGAAACACCATTTGAAGAATACCAAGACAGTTCATATTTTTCTCAGTTTTTACAATGGAAATGGCTGGAAAGGTAGGTTTTAATTTAATAATATAAGCAAGTAGTAACTTCTCATAATGCATACTGATTGATGTCTGTCTCTCTACTAGTCATAATACTGGAAATTTGAGTTGTATTTTTTGTTTTTACACAGAAATTATGAATAGCTAGACTGTTATATACAATTTTTCCAAGTCAATGAATGCTATTCTCTTTAAAATGGCAGTTATAATAAAATAATCCAGTGGTTGAAACTGTTCAGTCTAGCCATCAGCTCAGACTCTTCCTAGCCATTTGGCCTCAGGCAAGTGACTTTACCATCACGAGCTTTAGGTCCTCATTCTGTGCAGATACTTTTAAAACTCAAACTAATGGACTACTGCTGGACATGCAATGCTCAGCCCAGTGTTTGTTACACAGGAGAAGTGCCAGCTGCTGTTAATACTGTTGTGGTTACTATTTATGAATGACTTGATTAAATTTCTAATTATACTTGATTTATTTCTTTTTATTTATTTTAAAATATTTTATTTTATGTTTATGAGTATATTAAGGGCATGTAGGTAGGTGCACCCATGTCATGCAATGCCCAGAGAGGTCAGAAGAGGGCCTTAGATACCCTGGAACCAGAGTTTTCTAATGGTTGTTAGCCACCATGTGGGTGCTGGGATCTGAACCTGGGTCCTCTGAAAGAACAGCAGTGTTCTTAACTGCTGAGCTATTTCTCCAGCCCCATCTTTTTTATTTTTTATTTATTTTTATTATATGTGTATGTGTGTTTGGCCTGCCTCTGTGTAAGTGAACCACATGCATGCAGTGTCTATGGAGATCAGAAGAGAGCATTGGATCACCTGGAACTGGAGTTATAGATGGTTGTTAGCCACACTGTGGGTGCTGGAAACTGAACCCACATTTTCTATAGAGCAGTCAATATTTTAACCTCTGAGTTGTCTCTCTGGTTCTGACTATTTAAAAATATTTTTTATTTATTACTTTTATATATATGCATGTAAGTGCACGCATGTCATGCACTGCCCATGGAGTCAGAAGAGGGTATTGGATTCACCTAGAGTTACAGGTTGTTAGTTATCATGTGGATGCTGGGAATCCAACTTGGGCCCTGTAAGAGCAGATGGTACTCTTAACCCCTGACCCCCTCTCTAGCCCCAACTTTCTTAAGACAAGGTTTCATTACATAGCCCTGGCTGACCTGCATTGCTGTGTAAACCAAGCTGGCCTTAAACTCAGAGAGATCCACCTGCCTCTGCCTCTGAAGTGCTGGTGCTGGGATTAAAGGCATGGACGACCATACCTAGCGCATAATTTCTAACGAGTTTATTTAAACATATTTGAGGTATTTTTCTTAAAGGAAAATGACATAAATATAATGCCTGGCCCAGTGTTTTCAGTACGTTTCAAATCTGCTTTATTCCTGAATGAAATGAACGTTGTGAGCTGTTCCACTAGAGAGAGTTCCTGAGTATAGACTTTGTCCCAGGCACTCTCTGAGCAATATGGGACAGTAAATAGGGCTGATGTCATTGCTAGGTGGGCTTTTCTTTTCTTTTCTCTCTCTCTTTTCTTTTCTTTCTTTTTTTTGTCTTTTTGAGACAGGGTTTCTCTTTAGCCCCAACTAGCCTGAAACTCACTATGGAGACCAGGCTGGAACTCACTATGGAGACCAGGCAGGCCTTGAACTCACAGAGATCCTCCTGCCTCTGCTGGTGCTGGGATTAAAAGCGTGCACCACCATGCCTGGCTGGGCTTTTCTTTTTGGAAATAACAGTGCAGGGGCTGTAGAGATAGCTCAGTGGTTAAAAGCACTCACAGCTCTTACAGAGGACCTGGATTTGATTCCCAGGACAATATGGTGGCTAACAACTGTCCTAAGCTTCAGTTCCAAGGGGTTCTGATGCCCTTTTCTGACCTCCATGGGCATTGCACAACACAGGTGCACCTATATACATGCAAGCAATACACTCATACACATAAAAATTAAAATAATAAATAAAATAAAAATAAAATAACAGTGCAATATAAGACCTGAAATTTCTTCTTCTTCTTTTTTTTTTTTTTTTTTAATTGGTTAGGCGGCCAGTAACAAAGAACACGTTTAGATTTTACAGAGTTCTAGGGAAAGGCGGATTTGGAGAGGTGAGTAACCTAAGGGCAGTAATTCTGTTATAGACAGAAAAGTAGCAGGTCATCAAAAGACTTGAGTTTCAGGTAATGTATCAACTTTTTCAGTACATTTATTGCCTTATTGTGCATTTTGAGGATAATTTTAGCTGACTTGAGAATGCAGATGGAACTTTGAGCAAAGGTACTTTGCTTTAAGTATGAAAAAATAAACCTCTCATCTTCATGATTTTGCCTTCAAATTTCTGTTCTGACAGAAGCTGTTTTCTCATGCTTGATATATAAATTTAGTTAGTTTGCCTAGATTGAAAGATTATGTGACATTTCTGTTATTTAGTACTAGACCTAAAACTTATATTGCATAGAGTACTATTTATTTTTTAAAGAGATGAAGGCTCAGTAAGTTATCCAAGTTGGCCTCAAATTTCTGGACTCAAGAGCTACTGCCTCAGCCTCCAGAGTAGCTGGGATTACATGTGCATGTAATGTACTTGGCCAGACTGCATGATCAAATATGCTTATTTAACTAATCATTATTTGGATATATATATGTGTACCTTTTACCTACACTAAAAGGTGTTCCAAAGCTGGGTGAAAGCCAGACCAGGCATGGTGACACACATCTTTAATCCTAGCACTCAGGAGGCAGGAGCTAGCTTGATCTCTGTGAGATTGAGGCTAGCCTGGTCTACATAGGGAGTTCCCAGCCAGCTGGGGTACAGGGAGACCCTGTGTTAAACAAACAACAACAACAACAACAACAAAAAAAAAACAGAAAAAAACAACTGAAAAACAAACAAACAAAACCTAAAAAGATGTTCAGGGCCCTGGGTGATAATGCATCTGGGTCCTCTGCAAGAGTAGCCAGTGCTCTTAACTACTGACCCATCTCTCCAGGTACTTCCACCCCCATTGGGCTTTTGATATGATGGGAAATGGCCCACCACAGTCATTGCTTCAGTGCTGGAGGTGTTCCTCTGAGACAGTTCTGGAGACCCATAGAATATTTGGCCTAGTTCGTTGAATGCCTTTGTAAACCCTTCATATGGATGGTCTGTTAGAAGCCCATCTTCTGCTGAATGTGACCTAGAGACCCTTCCTCTCTTCAGCTCCTGCTGTTCTGTACTTCATGATATCTAGATACTAAGGTTCAGATTTTGGCAAGGAGCAGAAGACAGGAAGTTTTAGGGAGCCAGATCTCATGTTTATAAAAAATGAAATTCTGATTATAGCCACATACATGTTTTAATATCAATCCCAATCACATTAGCAAATGTTAGCCATTGTGAAATACTTGGTATATTTATGAATTTACAGAGTATGTTGGGATACATTTTCTTGGTTTCCAAACAAATGATTATATGGATGAATTAACTCTGGTGGCTCTCCCAGACTTTTTGTGTTATAGTCTTTAAATCAAGGCCCAGGGGACAGGGCATAGCCCTACTAACCCCAATATGAGGGCAGCTATAATGACCCTTCAGCTCTGCTTCACTGCACTCTACCTTTTTATTTATTTATTTATTTATTTATTTATTTATTTATTTTTAATTTTTTAGGTCCTTTTGAGACAGGGTCTCCCTGTAGCCCCAGCTGGCCTGGAACTTGCTATGTAGACCAGGCTGACTTTGAACTCACAGAGATCCTCCTGCTTCTGCCTCTTGAGGGCTGGGATGAAAGGTGTGCTCCACCACTCCCAGCCTCAGCTCCACTTATTTTTATTTTTTTGGTATTTTTGAAACAGGGTCTCCCTTTAGTCCCAGCTGGCCTGGAGCTCACTCTGTAGACCAGGCTGGCCTTGAACTCACAGAGATCCACCTGCTTCTGCCTCCCAAGTGCTAATCCCAAGTGGGATTAGAGAATAATACCTCTCCCAGTGAGCCTGGAAGGGAATCCTTAATTTGCTTATGTTGCCAACAGGTGTCTTGGAGGGCTAGAGAGATGAGTCAGTGATTAAGAGCACTGGGTGCTCTTGCAGAGGACCTGGGTTCAATTTCCAATGCCTACATGGCACTAACAACTCCTTAACTCTAGTTCCTAGAGATCTGACTCCCCCTTCTGGCCTCTGTGAGCATTGCATGATGCAGGTGCACTTACACACATGCAGGGAAAATACTCATACACATAAAATAAAAAAACGATAAAGTATTTTAAAAAGCAATAATTGCTTTGGATGTGCTTTATGTGTTCCGAGGTCAATAGTTTCCTGCGGCAAGCTCACTGGAAAGGAATTAGAATCATGACTGGTTCAGAAGCTGGGTGGTGCAGTATATTGCAGAGAGCACATACTTCAGTGCTGGGCAAGCCTCAGGGCAGGTCCTGCCTGCCATTTCCAGCTATGTGACCTTGGTCATCATCTTGACTTCATCCTTAGCAGGAGAGTGATGATCCCTGTTTTATCATCCTGAGGACCTGGGACCACTGTGCCTAGCCTTGAACTTTTATGTGTTTTTATTTTTATATTTATTTATTTATTTATTTATTTATTTATTTATTTATTTGTATGAATGTACTGTCTGCATGCAGGTCTGTGCACCCGTGTCGTGCAATGCCGCGGAGGTCAGAAGAGGGCATTGGATTCCCCTGGAACTGAAGTTCTCCTGGAATTGGAGTTATAGACTGTTCTCAGCCGCCATGTGGGTGCTGGGGATTGATCCCGGGTCCTCTGCAAGAGCAGTCGGTGCTCTTAACCGCTAGGCCATCTCTCTAGCCCAGCCTTGAACTTTTAATTTAAAAATCAGAATCTTTTAAATTTTATATTCTAAAACTTTTGCTTCTATAAAAAGTTAAAGACATGTCAGGACATACTTAGACTCATCATAGTCATGTGTGAACAACAGGCTCTAATTGTGTGTTGATTAAGCATACTGTTACAATCACTTGATTTTTAGCAGCCTCCATTGACAAGAAACTGGGAGTTAGGGAAAGTGCCAACTCAGAACTTCCAGTTACCAACACCCAAGTGGCCTTGGTTCATCAGATGCTATCTCTAGTCTTTACCAGAAAGATTATTGTAGAGAAAGCAATTCTCTTCACGTGGTCTAAGAATGTCAAGTGCAGGGGGCTGGAGATATGGCCTAGCAGTTAAGAGCGCCGACTGCTCTTGCAGAGGACCCGGGTTCGATCCCCAGCACACACATGGCAGCTGAGAACCGTGTTTAACTCCAGCTCCAGGGGAATCCGAGACCCTCTTCTGACCTCCGTGGCATTGCACAACTCGGGTGCACAAACCTACATGCAGACAGTACATTTATACACATATAAGAATAAATTTTAAAAATTGAAAAAAAAAAAGAATGTCAAGTGTATATAAACCTTTTTCCCCTTAAACTAGGTTTGTGCCTGTCAAGTACGAGCTACAGGAAAAATGTATGCCTGCAAAAAGCTAGAAAAAAAGAGAATAAAAAAGAGGAAAGGTGAAATTATGGCTCTGAATGAAAAAAGAATCTTAGAAAAATTGCATAGTAACTTTATAGTAAGTATCTTATTTTAGTCATTATTGGTTGCTTTTCTTATTGCTTTGACAAAATGCCTGTCTAAAGCAACTTAAGGTAGAAAGGGTTTATTTTTGCTCACAGTTTAATAAGGGATGTAATCCATCATGGCAGGCAATGTGTGGCAGCAAGAGTACGAGATAGCTGGTCACATTGCATCTGCAGTTAGAGAGGCGATTGCTGGTAATAATTTACTTTTCTCCTTTTATTCAGTATGGGACCTTGTCCCATGGGATGATGCCTTCTATGTTCAAGGTAGGTCTTCCCCCTCAATCAGACCTTTCTAGAAATGTCCTTGCAGACACAGAAGTATGTCTCCTAGGTAATTCTAAATCCAGTTAAGTTTATAAGACTTTACCATCACAGTCTTCTCTTATATATTGCTTGAGTCACAGTGCTTTGTCAACAGTGTTGTTGTAAACACAACTCACTCAGGCTATGGTCTCATGTGCTAGGTTTCTTCACTGAGTTTCTGTGGGGTTTTACTGTCTCCTGTTGAAAATAATTGTATTTCTCCTGTTGAAAATAATTGTAGCCCTCTTATTCAGGTCTTGCAAGTGTAGGGCATTGCTGATCCTGCTGCTAATTTGTGACTTGTTATCAATCTGTTGCTGCCCACCATCCCATTCTGTCAGGTCCTCTTCACACTTTGGTGATTTCTGATGCATGCTCTCCTCTCTCCTTGTGATACCCGAGCTCATATGTTGGCATTCTCCCATTGATCTGCTCTGGACAGTCAGCATGGTGACTTTGATGTGCTTGAAGGTTCATTCTCTTGTTCTTTGGAAGTCAGCTTCCTCTCCGACCTGTCTCTTTTCCCTCTTTTGATGTTTCTTCTGTACCTGGTATGTCTGTTGTGTACCACTATATCCACTATATCTCAGTTGTAGGATCACTCAAGTTTCTCTCTCCCTACCCCAGGTAAGATCTAGAAACAGAGTGGCCTGGTATGAATCACAGGGTGATCCCAGGTTTTAGGCTGTGTATTAAATAGTGTACTTCCTCCTACCTAGTTACATATTTCCTAGAGTCATTTCATTAACTGTAAGAAAAGCTTTTGGTAAAGTCCGTTTATGATTAGGAGCGCTAAGCAAACTAGGTTTACAAAGGAACTTAAGAAAACCTCTAGCACACGTCATACCTCATGTGGAGGATTTGAAAGCTCCTTAGATGACTAGGACACCCACTGTCACCATGTCTACTTAACAGTATATTGGTGATTCTGACCAGTGCAACAAAATAAGGGCACAGGGCTTAGGGTTAGAGTTAGTAAAATAAGTAAAGGAGTAAAAGGCTGTCTCTTTCTTTTTAACAACATAACTGTATGTGGAGACAATCCTAGCCTTTCTTGTGTGTGTGTGTGTGTGTGTGTGTGTGTGTGTGTGTGTTTTGTATTTTTTGAGACAGGGTCTCCCTGAAGTCCCAGCTGTCCTGGAACTCATTATATAGACCAGGCTGGCTTTGAACTCACAGAAATCCACCTGCCTTTGCTTCCCAAGTACTGTGATTAAAGTTGTGCGTCACCACACCCAGCTAACAAGCCAATTTTGATTTAACTAAATGCCCCAAAGTGAGTCAGACACAAGCAATTAGGAAATGGGAATTTGTGTGTGTGTGTGTGTGTGTGTGTGTGTGTGTGTGTTATAAGAATGTGTACATTTTATGTGGGTATGTGTTCTGTGTGTATGGAGGCCAGGAAGAGTTAGGTATCCTGCTCTGCTACCCCCCCCATCTTATTTTCCCAAAGGTAAGATCACTCACTGAACCTGGAGTTTGCCATTTTTTGACTAGGGCAGCTGGCCAGTGAGCCCCAGCAATCCTGCTGTCTCCCTCCATTGATATGTGCATCAAGAGCATCACAATCTAGGCAAAAGTCTTATAAAATATTCAGACCTTCTACACTGAGAACCACAATGTGCTATTATGAGCAATTAAATAATGCCTAAATAGCCGGGCCTGGTGGTGCACTTGGGAGACAGAGGTAGGTAGATCTCTGTGAGTTCAAGGCCAGCCTGGTCTACATAGAGAGTTCCATGACAGCTGGGGCTGCAGGGAGACCCTGTCTCTAAAAGACAAAAAAAAGTATTATAATGGTTAAATAGAAGTATCTCATGTTTCCAGACTGGATGATCCAGTGTTTTGAAGATGTTGGTTCTTCCTAGTTGATCTAGAGATGAAATAAGTCAGGTATGATCATAGTCAAAAATCCCAACAGGGTTCATGTGTGTGTGTGTGTGTGTGTGTGTGTGTGTGTGTGTGTGTATACACACGCACGTGTGCGCGCATGTGCGTGCAAGCACACACACACACACACACACACACACACTGTCACATAAAACCATAGAAAGGTGGGCAAAAAACTTGATCAGGGTCTGAGAATATAGCTCTGTGGTAGAGTATTTGCTGACCCTATGTAAGACAATAGATTCAATCAAAAGGAGGAGGAGAAAGAGGAGAAGGAACAGGAAAATGAAGAATATTATTTTTGGCCAGTTGCACTTATAGTCCAAAATATTTATAAGAGTAAGGTGGGAGGGTCACTTGATCCCAGGAGCTCAAGGCCAGCCTGCTTAAATAGTGATGCCTAATCTCTTAAAAAGCCAAACAGCTCAAAAAAAAAAAAAAATTAAAAAAAAAAAGAAAGAAAAAGAAAAAGCTAAACAGGCTGAAATGATAGCCTAGGAGTTAAAAACACTTGCTGTTCTTTCAAAGGGCCCATGTTTGATTCCCAGCATCCATAATGGCTAACAACCCTCTGGAACTCCACTTCCAGGGGATCTCACATCTCATTCTGGCCTCTGCAGGCATTGCATGACACAGGTGCACTTACATATGTGCAGACAAGACACACACATATAAATAAGTCAGGCGTGGTGGGTGCATGCCTTTAATACCAGCACTTGGGAGGCATGTGTGTTCAAGGCCAGCCTGGTCTACATAGCAAGTTCCAGGCAGCTCTGGCTACAGGGAGACCCTGTCTCAAAAAGACCAAAAATAATGAATAAACAAACAAACAAACAAACAATTTAAGAAGCAAAACAAGGACTGTAGAAATGTCTCAACAGTTAAGAACACTGGTTGCTTTTGCTGAGGACCCAGGTTTGATTCTCAGAACCCATGTGGTAGCTAAAAAGTATAACTCCAGCCAGGCATGGTGGCGCATGCCTTTAATCTTAGCACTTTGGAGGCAGAGGCAGGTGGATCTCTGTGAGTTCAAGGCCTGCCTGGTCTACAAAGTGAGCTCCAGGCCAGCTGGGACTAAAGGGAGACCCTGTCTCAAAAAGATAAAAAAAAAGTGTAACTCCAGTTCCAGGGAAATCCAGTACTCTTCTGACCTCTGTGGGCATTACACGACATGGGTGCGCTTACATCTGTGCAGGTAATACACCCATATACACAAAATAAGAAATAAAATATTTCTTAAAAAAGTAAAGCAAAACAAAAAGCCTAAAAACTTAAACAGGTGGGCTGGGCATGGTTGTGCACACCTTTAATCCCAGAACTCAGGAGGCAGAGGCAGGCAGATCTCTGTGAGATCAAGGCCAGCCTGGTCTACATAACAAGTTCCAGGCCAGCTGGGGCTACAAGGAAACCCTGTCTCAAAAGACAAAACAACAAAAAAAGGCTTTTCACAAAATAGAAAAGAGAGTCTAAATGACTAAAGTATATGAAAAAGTATGAGGCATGATTATTACAAATTAAAACCAGAATTAGAAAGTTCAAGGCTAGACTCAGCTGCATAGTGAGTTTGAAGACCAGCCTAGGCTAGATAATGAGACTCTCTCTCCCCAAATCAAGGATTGGGGCTATAGCTCAGCACCACAAAAATAAAACAAAATTTCACAATTTTGAAGCTATTATACCCTGATCAATCTGGCTCAAACTGAAAATATCAGTACCAGCAAATGCTGCAGGAGTGTGGACAGCCAGGCCTTTTCTGCACTGTTGGTTGGGTGTGACTTCATGTTGAATGCAGGTGCTCCAGAAGTTCCGAATGTCAGTGCTTACACAGTGAGATCACAGCATGGAGTAACCTGGGTCCAAGTACTCAGTTATACAGAGAAAGTTTTCTCCTTTCCATAGAGCTACAATGAGATCTTTGCAAGTTCAAGATCCAGGAGGCATATGACATATGGTGTATATATTTCTGAAGCATTCAGTGTTTGGGTGTTTTGACTATAAATCTAACAGCTCATTTGGGTAATTGTTGACAAATAGAGTAAGTCAGCAATGAACAAGCAGGGGTTTTTGTGTGTGTGTGTGTATTGTTTTTTTTTGTTTGTTTGTTTTATTATTTTTTTTTTTATTGATGCTTTGTGTATTTCATACATCATTTTCCAATTCAGTTCAGGCTTATTTCCCTTTCCCTTCCCCCCACCCCACCCCATCCCAGATCATGAATTCTGCCATAACTGTCCTGCATCTTTCTCTCAGTTTTTTTTTTCATTTTTTAGCAATAAGTGATAATTTATGAGTACAAGCATCCTTCATGTAAAACCAATTTGCAAGCAGTTGTGCCCAAACCCACACAGCCCTTTGGTCCCACCATCCAACAGGGGGGGGCTTGTATGTTCAATCAAGTTGATCAAATGAGTGTCCAGGCTATATTGCTGTAGTTTCACCATTGTACTGTTTTTTATGATGCTATTGTCCTTAGGTTAATTTAGCCTACACTTTTGAAACGAAAGATGCCTTGTGTTTGGTGCTAAACATCATGAATGGAGGAGATTTGAAGTTCCATATTTACAACTTGGGTAATCCTGGCTTTGAGGAGCAGAGAGCTGTGTTCTATGCTGCAGAGCTGTGCTGTGGCTTGGAAGATTTACAGAAGGAAAGAATTGTATACAGGTAAGAATGATGCAACCTGAGGGAGCCGTGAGTGCTGAAGCTTGTTCACCTGAGCCTGGTTTCCACTGGGAGCCTCTGCTGGCTCACACTGGCTATCACAGGCTGGGAAGGGGGCAGGCAGCAGGGAAGTCCTGGGTGGCATTCCTGGGGGTGGCCCTGCACTGTGGGAATAGCTAGTCAGAAATGTGCCTTGGTTTTCTTAGTTTATCTTTAATTTTCAAGAAGTTGTCCTTTGGAAGCAGAACTTTTTTATTTAAGCTGATCAAATAAAGTCATTGCTATTTATGTAAGCATGAGAAAGCCTGTTTTCAAGATTCTGGGGTATTTGACAGTTCTGATAAGGATAGTCACGATATTCTAAGAAAATATCAGAATCAAGTACATTAAAAATGTTTTTTTCTTTTCCTCTTAGACTTTATTAAGAAAATTGAATTAAGCTTAATGGTTAGAATTAGCTTATCAGCCTATTTGGTTTTTGAAGAGTTCCTGATTTGTCCTTAATATCCTTAAATATTCAGGTTTGTCCACTCTGAATCTCACCTTGATCACCCTTCCTGGGCCCCTTTGTTTTATCTTCTGGAGGTTCGCCTGCCACTTATTTGCAAATCAATCTCTAATAGGAATGTCTTTTATTCTTTCTTTTAAAAACTCTCTTTCTCTCCCCCTCCCTCCCCCCTCTCTCCCTCCCTCCATGTGTGTGTGGTATGTTTTTGTGGCCATTTATGTACAGCAACACACGTGTGGAGCTCTGAGAACAACTTTGGGTGTCAGTTCTTGCCTTCCACGTGTTTGAGAGGGGTCTCCTCTTATTGGCAGCTGTGTGTGCTCAGCTAGTTGGCCTGTCAGCTTCTAGGGACTCTGGTGTCTGCTTCCTGTCTTACTGTAGTAACAGATGCACATTGTGGCACCCAGCTCTACATGTGTTCTGAAAATTCAAACTCTGGTCCTCATACTTGGGCATCAGGTGCTTTTACCAACTGAATCATCTTACTAGCTTCCTAATGTGAATTTCTAACCTTGTTCTTTTTTCACAAATACACAGATAATTTCATAAATTCCTGTATATCTCTTATCCACATTGTCTCCATTCAGTTGATAACTACTTTATTTCTGAATATCTCCATCATTCTGTGTTTTCCATGGTGAGTGTCTTGGGCCATGTCTTTCTCTCATAATTTGGTTGGTAGAGACTTGACTGTGTCTCTGTTCTGTCTGCCCCAGTGCTTGCTCCAGAAGACCCTGGCAAGGCATATCTGAATATAGATCTGGTCCTGCTGTGACACCCTTGTTAGCCAGGCTTTCAGGACCCTGTATGATACACCTTCCTACTTGCTTCTCTATTCTTGCGTCCTTATGTTGCACAAAACCCCTTGTTATATGAGTATATTTTTGCTTTCTAGAACTTCCCAGATGTCTTCACAATTCTAACCCTGGAAATGTGCTCCTCTGTGGATGCCTGCCTTCTTTACTGCCAACCCTCTTCCTGTTGGTACGCTCATCATTTCTGAGTTATTTCTATGATGCCTCTCCTTCCTGGCAGCATGAGTGAGGCCCCTCCATCATCCCTATGGTACCCTGAAGGATAGTGCCCCATCTAGAGTTAGTTACACCAGACTTCAAGCTCTCAGAAGTTCTTGATCCTGTTCATACTGTGCTGATAGATCTTCAGTTTTCCTTCAACTTACATATCTTGTAGCCAAGGAAATATCTCCCAGAGCCCAGACACCAGCATGGAGATGGAGTTGACATAGCCTTACCTTCAGTCATTCAGCAAGCAATCATTAAAGTTATTGGTTCCTGCCCTGGCCATGAGTCTCTAGAAACAGAGGTGGTCAGATCTGAATTGAGGATGCCTTGTTTGCTGATACTTAGAGATAGAGTCTGGTGACACTGATTCGGGGATCAAATCTGGAGGGATTGGACTCTGAGCTACTTCTGGAGTAAATTGGGTTTGCAAGGAACTTCAGTAGAAGCCCAGCTTGTTTGCCTTCAGCCTTAATATGAATTTCTGGGTTGACTGCAGGCATATCATTTCCTTCATCCTTTAACTCTTGGTGCCTACTTGTTAATCAGGTAGAGCCATAGAGAAGGTCTGGTTGGGATACTCCATGGGAGCTGGACTCTTTCTCCCTCTCTCTGTATCTACAGTGCTTGCCTTCAGCACAGTGTTTTGGGAATGAATGAATGAATTATGGCTTTTTTGTTTCTAAATATTACCCCACTTTTTGTCTAGATACTTATATATACCTCAAAAGGAAAAAAAAAACTTTTTTAATGTCTTCTTTCCTGTTTTCAGAGGTTGCCACAAAGCCATTTTTATTAAACTATGTGCCAGAGAGATGAGCTTTCTTTTTGCAGAGACAATATAATTAAAAGAGTTTGATGCCGGGTGTGGTGGTGCACGCCTTTAATCCTAGCACTTGGGAGGCAGAGGCAGGCGGATCTTTGTGAGTTCAAGCCTGGTCTACAGACTGAGTTCCAGGACAGCTGGAGCTACAGGGAGACCCTGTCTCAAAAAGACCAAAAAAAAAGAGTTTGAATTTCTAGTATTCTGAGGTCAGAACAAAGGAAGAACTTCTGTATGAGGGACAATGGCAGGGCTTTAAGCAATCCGTTAGTAGTCAGAATGTAGAACTTAAGGGATGGGGGCCCAGGCCCAGGATGTCTAGCTTCAAGCAGGTACTGCAGTACAGTTGAGTTTGGCAAGGTGAGCCCTGCTCTTTCCATGTATTTGCAGTTGATCAACTCTTGAGAATCTTCCCGAGAGTCCTGCTGTTTTTCTTTTTTTTTCCAAGAGTCCTGTAATTTATTTATTTATTTATTTATTTATTTATTTATTTATTTTTAAGAGTCCTATTTTAAATAAGGCCCTGCAGTGGGAGAAGGATGGCCTTACCAGAACAGAAGTGCTCCTGTAAGCATTCTGGAGAATGCTAGTAGATTCCAAGTTTGAAAGCATCAGACATCTACATGGCAGCTGGCAACCATTTGTAATTCCAAATCCAGGGGAATCCAACACCCTCTTCTGACCTCTGTGGGCATTGCATAACATGTGTGCATTTACATACATGTAGGCAATACACTCATACACAAAAAATAAAAGTAACAAATAAGCCAGGCATGGTGGTGCACGCTGTTAATCCCAGCACTCAGGAGGCAGAGGCAGTTGGGTCTCCTGTGAGTTCAAGGCCAGCCTGCTCTACGTAGCAAGTTCCAGTTCTAGCCTAGCTGGGGCTACAAGGTGACCCTCTCCAAAAGACAGAAAAAAAAATTGTAAGAATCTAGCTGGTATAGTGTTACATATCTCTAATCCCAGCATTTGGGGGTGGAGGCAGGAGGATCGGGAGTTCAAAGCATCAGCTACATAGTGAGTTTGAGGCCAACACAGGTTACATGAGACCCTGTCTCAGAATAGCCAAAAAAATTACAAGAACTTTTATTTTTCATAATATATATAATGTCAATACATATTGATATGGCAAAAAAATGTTTAAAGAATTGGCTTGTTCCTACTTTAGCTCTTTTGTGGAAAAAAAGAGAATTGGCTTGTTAAAGTATTTTCAGTTTTACTGTATTTTCTAGAGATCTCAGAAGCTAAAGGAAAACAGAATAGCTACTAAGTGGATAAGGAAGCCGGGGATGTGGCTCACTGGTAGAGTACTTGCCTGGTATGCACGAAGTCCTAGATTCCATCCCTGGCAAAGCATTTTCTAAAGTGGCCACACTATTTTATATTCCTGCCAGGGTTCTTCTTTTTTCCATATCCTCACCAACAGTTCCTATTACCTGACCTTTTGATTCTAGCCATCCTAGTGTGTATAAATTGGTAACTTGTTGTTTTGACTTGTATTTCCTAATGATGATATTCAGCATCAGTTTATGTGTTTATTAACTGATATTGTTTAACCATGCAGTATCCCAACCAAAAGGTTCATTTCTTTAAAGGCTTAGTTTCCAGCTGATGGGTTTTTGGAAAATAAATGAATCATGAGGACTCTGATTTCATTAGTTAATAGATTTATAATTGAAGGGACTGTTGGATGGTAGTGGAATTTTTGGAAGTTGGGGCCTGACAGGAGGAAGTATGCCACTAGCAGTGTGCTCTTGAGGGGTGTATCTTGTCCCCAGACCCTTCCCATCTGGTTCTCTGCTTCCTACCCACCATGAGCCGAGCAGCCACCTCTGCTATATACTCTTCCAGTCATAATGTTCTCCTCCTCAAAGTCCTAAGTGCAGTGAAGCTACCCTTTAATTAATTAATTAATTAATTTGTGTTTTTACTATACCAGAGACTGGAAAGATGGCTCAGTGGTTCAGAGCACTGGCTGCTCTTGAAGAGGACCTGGGTTTAGTTCCCATCACTCATATAGCAGCTAAAAATCATGTGTAATTCCAGTTTCAGAGGATCTGTCACCCTCCTCTGGCCTCAACAGGTTTGCACACACGTTGTATACTTATATACGTCCCTACAGAACACTCAGACACATAAAAATAATTAATAAAAACACAAAAGAAGCTATAAGACAAAACAAATCTTTCCTCTTTTATATGTTATTATTTTAGCTGCCTGTGGGTAGTAGGAACTGAACCCAGATCCTCTGCAAGAGTGGCCAGTGTTTTAACTACTGAGCCATCTCTCCAGCCCCTCTTTCCTCTTTTTAAACTGTTTCTTTTAGTGTTTGTCACAGTTACAAAAAAAATATATAACGCTGACGATTCTCTTGTGCGTGGTGCTGGGGATCATACATAGGGATATGTGTATGCATGGTAAAATTTCTATTCAAATGTTTTTCCCATTTAAAAATTGGGCTATATGCTGTCTTATTATTGAGCTGAATTTTTGACTGGGCAGGGAGAAGGAGAAAGAGTTTATTTCTGGAATTCCAAGTTCTTTCCTCTGGGCTGTTTGTCCTTAGGCCAAATTCACACTGAATTAATTGCTTTTTTTAACGAGTTTTTAAAATTAATTAATTTATTATTTTTATGTGTATGAGTGTACTATCTGCATGTAGGTTGGTGCACCTGTGTCATGCAATGCTGTGGAGGTCAGAAGAAAGGTGTCAGATTCCCCTGGAACTGGCATTAAAGATGGTTCTTAGCTGCCATGTGGGGTTGGGAATCAAACCCTGGTCCTCTGCAAGAGCAGTTGGCACTCTTAATTGCTGAGCCATCTCTGCACCTCCCAATTAATTGCTTTTTAATGCATTTTAAAATCTGGAAATATAAGTTCTCCAACTTAAAAATAAAATACTGTTTTTCCTCAGAGGTCAACTAAGTCCCAGGGGACTATGCATGGGGGCATCTCTTGAAATGTCCTGCAGATGTGAGTCACTAGTCTTCCTGTGCAGGGAGGTCTTGGAGATCCACTAGTGGGACTTCAGCCAGTGTCCAGTCTAGAAAGAGGAAAGTCTGCTCATGCTTCAAAAAGGGAAGCCTGGTCTAGCAAGACCTGACTTTGTCCTCGAGTGGATAGAACTGGTAAATGAAAAGCCAAAAAGAGCCAGAGGCTCCCTCTCCCCTTCCAAAACCTGAGTGACCCCTGAGGACCAGATCCTCAACTGACCTTGAGAAAACAAAAACCTTGGTTAATCTGGGCTAACTGTGTAGCCTTAAACATCCAAAAGGAAAGTATAACCAAAAATAAATAATTAGTAAGGCCTGAGAAATTATAGAATTTAAGATCTTAGTAAAAAAGACAAAAAGTTAAAAGACAAAAAGTTAAGAAAAAATTACTATTTTTGCCAGGCATGGTGGCGTATGTCTTTGATCCCAGCACAGGTGGACAGATTTCTGTGAGGTCAAGGCCAGCCTGGTCTTAATATATTGAGTTCTAGGGCAGCTGGGGCTCCAGGGGGCCCCTGTCTTGAAAAGAAAAAAAACAAAATACTATTTTTATTTTATGTCTATTGCCTATATGTATGTAAGTGCAGCTGTGTCATGTAGTGCCTCTAGCAGTCAGAACAAGGCACTCTGGAACTGGAATTACCAGAGCATTGCTAGCCTCCATGTGGGTGCTAGGAATTGAACTTGGGTGTCCTGTAAAACCAGAGTGCTCTTAACTGCTAAGCCATCTCTTCAGCCCTAAATCCTCCAAATCCTCCGAATTTATCTTTTTTTTAAACAGCTTTTGAGATGTTTTGATAAATCTTTTCCATTTCTATATAAAATTAGGATTTGCTTATTAATTTTTTGTTTGTTTGTTTTTTTGAGACAGGGTCTCCCTGTACCTCTGGCTGTCCTTGCTATGTAGACCAGGGTGGCCTTGAACTCACAGAGATCCAATGGCTTCTGCCTCCCTAGTGCTAGGATTAAAGGCATATGCCACCATGCCCAGCTGCTTGTTACTGTCTACAGAAGAAAAGAAGATTGCTTTCCAAATATTTCTTTGAATCCATACTATAGTGTGTTGGAGAAGGTGATCTACTAAACACATTGATGTTCCCTTGAACTCACAGAGATCTGCCTGTCTCTGCCTTCTGAGTGCTGGGATTTAAGGTGGATGCCACCATGACTGGCCTTAATTTCATTTTTTGATTTGTTTGTTGGTAGTATTCAGAAAGATTTGATTTTATAAAATATTCTTGTATTTTTCCTGAGCTGTTTTTCTAACTTTAAAAGTTTTGCTGTATGAACTCTACCTGTGGAGGTCAGAATCGGGTGTCGGATCCTGTGAAATTGGAGTTAGGACAGTTGTTAGACTCCATTTGTTTGCTGGGAATTTAACACAGGCCCTCCGCAAGAGCCAAGTAGAGCTCTTAACTACTGAGCCATCTCTCTAGCCCCTACAGTGTTATTTCATATCCTTAACTCATGGATATGGTAAACAGTTTGTTTTTTCTGCCTTAGCATTATAATTCTAGCTGGGCGTGGTGGCACACACCTTTAACCCCAGCCCTAGGGAGGCAGAGGCAGGCAGATCTCTGTGAATTCAAGGCCAGCTTGGACTAGATACTGAGTTCCAGGTCAGCTGGAGCTACAGGGAGACCCTGTCTCAAAAAGACCAGAAAAGAAGAGAAGAGAAGAGAAGAGAAGAGAAGAGAAGAGAAGAGAAGAGAAGAGAAGAGAAGAGAAGAGAAGAGAAGAGAAGAGAAGAAAAGAATTATAGTTCTTAGGTTATCACCCTTTATTTATTATTTATTTATTTATTTATTTATTTATTTATTTATTTATTTATTTATTTATTTATTTTTGGTCTTTTTGAGACAGTGTCTCCCAGTAGTTCTGGCTGTCCTGGAACTCACTCTGTAGACCAGGCTGGCCTTGAACTCACAAAGATCCACCTGCCTCTGCCTCCCTAGGGCTGGCATGCACCACCATGCCTGGCCTGGTTATCACCCTTTAAACCAAAAGAAACCCATCAAGTAAACCCTTCGCTATACAGTTGAGGGGCTGGAATGGGCTGCCACAGCAAGGGTTAATCCAAATCCTCATGCTATGTCTGGTGTCCTCTGTGCATAGCATGCTATGCACAGTCTTGGAGGGTGGTTTGGAAAAAAGCTATTTCATCAAAGGTCTGGAAAAACGAAGTTTGTTCAGGAAGATTTGAGAAACAGTATTTTGTTTTTTAGTGCTCCAGTGCTCATTAACTAAGGTACATTCCGTGCTGCAGCTTGTCTCTTAGCATATACATGATCCATTTAACTTAGGAATGCCTCAAGAATATCAACCTTGTCTGTATCTACTCTGGAGAATCTTTGTAAAATGGCTGGAGACAGTTCATATAAAATGCATGAGTTTTGGCATATAGTGAGCAGATAACATATCGCTAATGTTATTGCTGTGGGTTGATTATCCCTTATCTGAAGACCATGGACCACAGTGTGTCACAGTTTTAGATTTTGGATTTCAGGTTTTTGATTAGGGGTGCTCAGCCTGTGCTAGTGCGACAGTTACCTAATGGATTATCTACAGTGTGCTTTTTTTAAATTTTTATTTATTTTTGTATGTGTATGAATGTACTGTCTTTGCTGGGCGTGGTGGCGCATGTCTTTAATCCTAGCACTTGGGAGGCAGAGGCAGGCGGATCTTTGTGAGTTCAAGGCCAGCCTGGTTTACAGAGCGAGTTCCAGGCCAGCTGGGGCTACAGGGAGACCCTGTCTCGAAAAGACCAAAAACAAACAAACAACAACAACAAAAAACAATAAATGTACTGTCTGCATGTAGTTGGTGCACCCATGTTGTGCAATGCCGAGGAGGTCAGAAGAGGGCGACGGATTCTCCTGGAACTAGAGTTAAAGACGGTTCTCACCCGCCATGTGGGTGCTAGGGATCGAACCCGGGTCCTCTGTAAGAGAGGTCGGTGCTCTTAACCACTAGGCCATCTCTCCAGCCCTATAGTGTGTTTCTTTTAGAGCAAGTACCTGGAGTTGATTACTATAGCTGAGCACATTGCTAGAAGACCACGCATAAGGCTGTCTTCTCACATTTTATGAGCCTGTCAATCACTAAGGACCAGATAAAAGTGGAGGTCTGCCTCAGTAGGACTCAAGGTGGGCCAAGGATTTTCATCATGACCAGCATCATAGTGATGGCAGGCCACACATAAACAGAGAGGTTGCAGAGACTGAAACATGTAAGATGTAAGGTTGTATGAGACATGTAAGATATTTGGTTAAGTATAAAAGCTGGGAAATCAAGGAGACTATGGAAATTCTACGTCAAAAATAGTTGTTTTAGGTAACATTTAGTAGGATTTTTTAATACCTAAAAGAATAGAGGAAGAAAACCAAAAATGCTCACTATTCTTCTACCCAGAGAACCATGTGTACCTGCTGGAGAACAGCCCCCACTTTGCTCAGGAGTTTCTGCCAGGCTGTCCAGCTTCCCTGCTCACTCTCTACCCTGGCCCTTCTGTGCTGACAGCGCTGACATCCACCCGAGCTCCTGAGCACATTGTCAGGGACCTGCTGCCTGCTGCTGGTGGGTGCTTACTCTGGACCTGCAGGGCTTTTCTGTGTTAGTCCTTTGCCTCCTCCTCTTGCTGCTGTGGCATTATTTCTAGGGTATTATCCTCCACTGCTGGCTTCTCCTGTACTCTCCTGGTGTGTCCACAGATTGACAGGTACTTTGGGAAGCTGGAGTGTCATTAAATGTGAAATCATAGATAAATATAAATCCTTTGAACATATTCTTTGAAAGTATTTTTCATGGAAGGTATTTGTAAAATACACTAACAATAAGAAAGAATGAGCTAAGTTCATTAAGGACTAATTAGTTTCCTTACTACTGGGCTGCACACAAAAGCACTGAAATGTCTTCAGATCTGTAGGACTATGCAAAGCAATTCATTTTACACTCATCCTATGGATGTTGTTAGCTGAAATGAATTTTGTAAAATTCTCTTTTTTTATTGATTTTTTTTTATTGATTCCTGGCAATTTTATGTGTAAGACAGGGTCTCCCTATAGCCCCAGCTGGCCTGGAGTTTGCGATGTAGACCAGGCTGGCCTTGATCACACAGAGATTGACCTACCTCTGCCTTCCAAATGGTAGGATCAGAGGTGTGCACTACCATGCTTGGCCTTCGCTTGGCAGATTTTGTTAGAATTCTTGAGTTCCCTATAGTTGTATCTGAAGCCTGTGACAGCTGGAATCACTCATAGAGGGTAGTTTTGATTTCTGCCCATCTGGACACTGCTTATTGCCACAGAGACATTTATGGGTATTTGTGATCAGCGATTAGAAACCACAGTGTGACTGACTTCTGAATAACTGAGCTTTTTATTGTATTTTTCTTTGTAGAGACCTAAAGCCTGAGAATATCCTCCTTGATGACCGTGGTAAGTGAGCAATTCTTTCATGCCTAAGTGTAGACAGAAATCATGTGGAATTAGCCAGTTAGTGCAGACTAGAAACAATATAACTAAAAGGAACTCTTTGGGATATGTTCTTTAAAAAACATCCCAGACAGATGACATTGCCATCCCTTGTAGTTAGGTAAAAGCAGAGGTGCCAGGTTTCCAGTTAACAACTGGAAGTAGGTGAAAGTAAACCCAAAGTGAGTATTTACTTTCCCATTTCTTCCTTTTGCTCCATATCTTGCTTTATTCTCCAGCCCCTGTTCTAGTTTATTTTCAACAGCTGTGACAAAACACGCTTACCAATATCAACTTGGGGAGGAAAGGGTTTGTTCATCTTACATTTCCCTTGGCACAATTCTTCACTTGGGAAGTCCAAGGTAGGAACTTAGGGCAGGAACCTGAAGTCGGGAGCCTAAGCACAGGACATGGAGGAAACTGCTTACTGGCTTGCTCCTCCTCTGGCCCATGCTCAGCCTGCTTTTTTTTTCTATTTTTATTTTTTAGTTCTTTTTTGAGACAGGGTCTCCCTGTAGCCCCAGCTGGCCTAAAACTTGCTAAGTAGACCAGGGTGGCCTTGAACTCACAGAGATTCGCCTGTCTCCCAAGTGCTGAGATTAAAGGTGTGTGCCACCATGCCCAGCTTCAACCTGATTTCTTATACAATACACCCTGGGGTAGCATGACACACAGTGGACTGGACCCTCCCACATCACCCAACAATCAAGAAAGCTCCACAGACATGGGCATAGGCTGGTCTAATGAAGGAAATTCCCCAATCTAGGCTCCCTCAACCCAGGTGTGTCAAGTTGACAGTAAAGCTATACAGCAGAGCCCCCTAAACTTGGCATGATGCCTTCGTGCTGTCCTCTTGTCATATAACAGATGTCACAGTGCAGGGGTGTACTTGTCTGTATGGGGACCTTGTGATTGTGGATGGGTTGGGGAATAGCCCTTGTAGCCAGCTCCTTCTTAGCAGCAGTGTGGGTTCCCACATTGACCTTGGTGTCTCTGTGCAGTGGTTGTACCTAGAGTGTGAGAATGAGCCCCATTGCTAGAAACTGCCTCTGTTCATATGAACTAGGTTAGGTAGAGCTTCTATCAAATGATTCTTAGTGGCTAAAAGGCTTTTCCTGTCTAGTAGAGAGCAGGAGACAGGGCCAGAGTGACTGCTGCAAAGGAAAAGAACACGCTCATGCAGCTAAGTTCTAAGGGCTAAGGTGAGACTGAAATGAATACCTTTTGTACTTGCTTCAGCCTACTACTTTCTGCTTGTTATCTATTTATGCATCTACTCTTTGAAGAGGAAAGTTGCTGGAAATTTCATTTTAAGGAAGATTTGAGAAATAACATAGCCAGAGTTGTATGCATAGCATGTAGCTTTGAGCTTATGATTCATGCTGGGATATGCTTCACTGCTGTCAAGAGGTGATACTGAGGTAGCTTTGAGAGACAGGATGAGAAGTCACATTGTGAGTAGGACATGGAATGGTTTATGAGGCGTGTGAGCAGTTGGGGAAAAGTAAGAGACAGAGCTTGGGGCTGGAGAGATGGCCTAGCGGTTAAGAGCGCTGACCGCTCTTACAGAGGACCCGGGTTCGATCCCCCAGTTCGATACCCACATGGTGGCTGAGAACGGTCTGAAACTCCAATTTCAGGAGAACTCCAGTTCCAGGGGAATCCGACACCCTCTTCTGACTTCCGAGGCATTGCACGACACGGGTGCACAGACCTACATGCAGACAGTACATTCATACACATACCGAAATAAATAAAAAAATTAAAAAAAAAAGAGAGACAGAGCTGTGTGCTGTGTGTTGTCATTGGTATGACAAAAGAGAAGAAATAGTAACAAGTGTTATATTTGCTATGCATGTCCAGAAACATGGAGGAAGGACCATGAGAGTCAGCTGAAACCAGAAACAGTAAGAGCTGGTGGTGGCCAGACCCTCTACTGACACTGTGGCTTTTCATGTATTTTCATTGTTTTTCTGAATAGCTCCTTCATCTCTATATGTTTACCCTGTTGGAAACTTCAGTAATTTCATGCGAATTTTGATAGCTAGCTTGACAGAGCAACAGTGTGCTGAGAATTTAATTGGATGGTTTAGAATATATAATGATTGGAATATATAATGATTGGCACAGAATTGACTTTTTTTTTTTTTTTTGGTCTTTTCGAGACAGGGTCTCCCTGTAGCCCCAGCTGTCCTGGAACTCACTCTGTAGACCAGGCTGGCCTTGAACTCACAAAGATCCGCCTGCCTCTGCCTCCCAAGTGCTAGGATTAAAGGCATGCGCCACCACACCCGGCCAGAATTGACTTTTTTTTAAAATTTTTTATTTATCTCTGTATGTGTATGAATGTACTGTCTGCGTGCAAGTCTGTGCATCCATGTCATGCAATGCCGCAGAGATCAGAAGAGGGTATCGAATTCCCATGGAACTGGAGATCTCCTGGAATTGGAGTTTCAGACGGTTCTCGGCCGCCATGTGGGTGCTGGGGATCGAACCCAGGTCCTCTGCAAGAGCGGTTGGCGCTCTTAACCACTAGGCCATCTCTCCAGCCCCAGAATTGACTTTTTAAAAATATTTTGTACCAATTGATGAACATAATATCTAATTCTTTTTTAATTTTTATTTATTTTTTAAGGGATTCTACAATATAAGTGCACAGTTGTTTTCAGATCACATTAATGCCCAGTTTGCCATATAATTAGGTAATTTGTACTAATGTCCACAGATGAGGGATACCATTTGTCATTTGTTTTTCTGGGACTATGTTACTTCACTCAGCATATCTTCTAGCTCCATCCATTTACCTGCAAAGTTCATGATGTCATCTTTCTTTACTGCTGCATAGAACTCCATTGTGTAGATGTGCCACATTTTCTTTATCCACTGATCAGTTGAGGGGCACTTGGGCTGGTTCCAGCTCTTTGCTATTGTGATGAGAGCTGCAATAAACATGGCCCTTGAATCTTTAAAAAAGATTCTTAATTGAATTCTCCTCCCTTTTTTGGTCAGTATTTTGTTTGTGAAACTAGTTGCATCAACTAAATCATGTACCCCTAAAATTCCCAAGTGGAAATTGTCACCCTAAATAACAGTAGAAAAGGTGGCTTCCAAAATGGTAATATTCTTTTCTGGGAATGAGCAGATGACAGTCTGCACTATACATGACTCTGGACGACATCAGGGAGGCAAAAGGAGCCCACATAAGCTGTTTTGAAACCATCAACAGTGTGGCTTATAGCAGCCTTTCTCGAGAGTTGAATCAGTTATTAGTGGAGACAGTGTATTGGACAAGTATTCTTTTTTTTATTTATTTTTTATGTGTATGAGTCTACTGTCTGCATGTAGGTTTGTGCACCCATGTCCTGCACTGCCGCAGAGGTCAGAAGAGGGCATCGGACTCCCCTGGAACTGGAGTTAAAGACGGTTTTCAGCCACCATATGGGTGCTGGGGATCGAACCCGGGTCCTCTGCAAGAGTAGTTGGTGCTCTTAACCACTAGGTCATCTCTCCAGCCCTGGACAAGTGTTCTTTTTTTTTTTATTTATTTTATTTATTTTTGTATGTGTATGAATGTACTGTCTGCATGTAGGTCTGTGCACCCGTGTCGTGCAATGCCGCAGAGGTCAGAAGAGGGTAACGGATTCCCCTGGAACTGGAGTTCTCCTGGAATTGGAGTTACAGACGGTTCTCAGCCGCCATGTGGGTGCTGGGGATCGAACTCCGGTCCTCTGCAAGAGCAGTTGGTGCTCTTAACCACTAGGCTATCTCTCCAGCCCCGGACAAGTGTTCTTGTAAGACAGCTTGTAGATGACCTTTGCGTGACTCATGTAATGAGCTGTGCATCACAAAAATGTCTTGTGATAGTTATTGTTGTTAAGCAAGTCATAAGTGAGAGCCTTCCCTCCATGGCTTCTTTTCCTCTGTTCTATCTTGTCTGAGTTTGATGCAAGTGATGCCATTTTGAGTCTGACAACTTCTACCAAGTACTAACCCCCAGCATTTTGTTGTTGTTCTCTTAGAGACAGGGTCTCCCTGTAGCCTCCCAGCTCTCTTGGAACTTGCTCTGTAGACCAGGCTGGCCTTGAACTCACAAAGATCCGCCTGCCTCTGCCTCCCAAGTGCTAGGATTAAAGACATGCACCACCACGCCCAGCAACCCCTAGCATTTTAAAAGATGTCTAAGCCAGGTGTGGTGGCGTGCTCCTTTAATCCCAGCACTCAGGAGGTAAGAGGTAGGCTGATCTCTGTGAGTTCAAGGCCAGCCTGGTCTCAGAGCGAGCTCCGGGACAGCTGGTACTAAAAGGGTGACCCTTCCTCAAAAATACCAAAAAAAAAAGGAAAAAACTAAAAGGTGCCTAACCCTCAGCATCTTAGAACATGTCCGTATTTGGAGATAAGGGCTTTAGAAAGGTAATCAAGTTAAAATGAGCGTATTAGGGGCAGGAACTATAGTCAGTAATATAAAAGTTGCCTATTGGGGCTGGAGAGATGGCTCAGGGTTAAGAGTGCCAACTGCTCTTGCAGAGGACCCAGGTTTGATTCCCAGCACCCACATGGCGGCTAAGAACCAGTTCCAGGGGACTCTGATGCCCTCTTCTGACCTCTGCGGCATTGCATGACACGGGTGCACCAACTTACATGCAGACAGTACACTCATACACATTAAAAAAATAATAAATTATTGGGGCTGGAGAGATGGCTCAGCAGTTAAGAGCTCCGACTGCTCTTGCAGAGGACCCGGGTTCGATTCCTGGCACACACATGGCTGCTGAGAACCATCTTTAACTCCAGTTCCAGGGGAATCTTGACACCCTCTTCTGACCTCTGGCATTGCACAACACGGGTGCACCAATCTACATCCAGACAGTACATTCATACACACAAAAAAATAATAAAAAATATAAAAAAATAAAAATAAAGCTGGGCATGGTGGTGCACACCTTTAATCCTAGCACTTAGGAGGCAGAGGCAGGTGGATCTCTGTGAGTTCAAGGCCAGCCTCGTCTACAGAGTTGAGTTCCAGGACAGCTGGGGCTACAGAGAGACCCTGTCTCAAAAAGACAAAAAATAAAATAAAAATAAAAATAAATAAATTATCTTAAAAAAAAGTTGCTTAGCATATAGGATGCTCTGGGTTCTATCCCCAGTGGTACACATACAAATGCTCACAAGTACCCCCAGACTAAATAAAATGATGGTATTATGGTAGGCACAAATTCAGTGACAACCTTGTCTGTCATAAATTCCTGCTATTCAGGGGGTTGCTGGCCCCTTGGGCAACCATAAGGAAGGCCAAACTTGGTAGAACTGATGGCTCCATGGCTACAAGACTAGTAGTCTTGTACAGCCAGCAAGCAACCACATGGCCAAACTCACAGCTGAGGAGTTGGTAATCCCATAGGCAACACCCAGCCGGGAAGCTGTTGGCCTCCACAGTTCCCACTCCCAAACATCTGGAGGCTGTTAGCCAATCTGGCGGTGAGTTGCTGGTTCCCATGACCAGACAAGCTGAAAAGTTAGCTGTAAAATTAATAGCTCCATGATTGATCAGGCTAAGGAAAACATGTAATAACAACCCAGAGATCTCGTCAGGTGGAACTGGTAGGAATTCCCTTTATTCTTTTTTTTTTTGGTCTTTTCGAGACAGGGTCTCCCTGTAGCCCCAGCTGTCCTGGAACTCACTCTGTAGACCAGGCTGGCCTTGAACTCACAAAGATCCGCCTGCCTCTGCCTCCCAAGTGCTAGGAATTAAAGCGTGCCACCAACCACCACGCCCTAACGGAATTCCCTTTATTCTTACAGGGGGACTAATTATATGGGGTTGGGAAGAGAGCATGATGTCACCTCCTAGCAGAATCCTAGACCTCCATACTGTCACATGTCTTCCCAACTTGCAGGTCTTAAACAGAGAGGTTTTATGATCTTTACTCATGACTTTGAAGCATGCTGGCTGAAATATTAGCCCACATGTGCCCACAATTGTCTATATAAGAATATTTTCTAGGGGGCTGGAGAGATGGCCTAGCAGTTAAGAGTGCTGACTGCTCTTGCAGAGGACCCAGGTTCGATCCCCAGCACCCACATGGTGGCCTGAGAACTGTCTTTAGCTCCGTTCCAGGAAATCCGACGCCCTCTTCTGATCTCGCCGCAGCCTTGCCGACAACACGGTGCACCAACCTAATGCAAACAGTACACTCATACACATAAAATAAATAAATAAGGGGCTGAGAGATGGCCTAGCGGTTAAGAGCGCCGACCGCTCTTGCAATGAACCGGGTTCGATCCCCAGCACCCACATGGCGGCTGAGAGCCGTCTGAAGCTCCAGTTCCAGGAGGGCTCCAGCTCCAGGGGAATCCGAGACCCTCTTCTGACCTCCACGGCATTGCACGACACGGGTGCACAGACTTGCATGCAGACAGTACATTCATACACATACAGAAATAAATAATAATAAAAAAAATTTTTTTAATAAATAAATAAATAAATAAAATTTAAAAAAAAATATTTTTTCTAGCCAGGTGTGGTAGTGCATGCCTTTAATCCCAGCACTTGGGAGGCATAGAGACAGGTGGATTGCTGAGTTCAAGGAACATTTTTTATAATTTGTTATTTTCATAGGAATTCAGCACATTTTATATTCTCCTTTGTACAGAAACATTTGCACATAGTAGAGTTCTCTGAGTGAAGTATCTTAATTTTTCCAATTTTCTTTTTTTTTTAATTTTTATTTATTTTTTTATGTCCATGAATGTACTGTCTGCACATAGGTCTGTGCACCCATGTCATGCAATCCCACGCAGGTCAGAGCTGGGATTAAAAGCATGCGCCAGCCGGGCCTGGTGGCGCACGCCTTTAATCCTAGCACTTGGGAGGCAGAGGCAGGTGGATCTTTGTGAGTTCAAGGCCAGCCTTGTCTACAGAGTGAGTTCCAGGACAGCTGGGGCTACAGGGAGACCCTGTCTTGAAAAGACAAGAAAAAAAAACATTCGCCACCACGCCTGGCATCCATGCTTTTTTTTTGGTATTTTTGAGACAGGGTCTCCCTTTAAGTCCCAGCTGGCCTGGAATTCACTCTGTAGACCAAGCTGGCCTTGAACTCACAGAGATCCCCCTGCCTCTGCCTCTGCCCCTGCCCCTGCCCCTGCCCCTGCCCTGCTAGGATTAAAGGCGTGTGCCACCACGCCCTGCTATCCATGCTTTTAAGATAGGCTTTTTTTCCCCCAGTTGTAATTGTTACTAAAAATGCTATTACTTTCCCCGTGATCTGTACATTGTGTTTTAACATACAGGACACATCCGAATTTCAGATCTTGGTCTAGCTGTGGAAATCCCTGAAGGAGAGTTGGCTCGAGGCAGAGTTGGGACCGTTGGCTACATGGGTAAGTGAAAGACAAACTTGGTGGTCCTGATCCTTTCCTGCCAGGTATCCCAGTGCCCTAGAACCAAGATGAAATAATTCTTAGTCTTTAATTTACTTTATAGTATAAACCTCAGCCAGTTCTCAAACCATAACAATAATGCCACATTTGAAATAGCATTTATTTTAAATTTTTAAATTTTATTTATTCTTTTTTTCTTTTTTAATTCTTTTTTTAAATTTTTATTTATTTTTGTATGTGTATGAGCGTACTCTCTGCATGTAGGTATGTGCACCCGTGTCGTGCAATGCCACGGAGGTCAGAAGAGGGTGTCGGATCCCCCTGGAACTGGAGTTCTCCTGGAATTGGAGTTACAGATGGTTCTCAGCCGCCATGTGGGTGCTGGGGATCGAACCCGGATCCTCTGCAAGAGCAGTCGGTGCTCTTAACTGCTAGGCCATCTCTCCAGCCCCTTTTTTAATTATTTTTTATGTGTATGAGTGTACTGTCTGCATGTAGGTTGGTGCAACTGTGTTGTACAAAGCCGCGGAAGTCAGAAGAGGGCGTCAAATTCCCCCTGGAACTGGAGTTAAAGATAGTTCTTAGCTGCCATGTGGGTGCTAGGAACTGAACCCAGGTCTTCTGCAAGAGCAGTTGGTGCTCTCAACTGCTGATCCATCTCTCCAGCTCCAAAATAGCATTTATTTTAATTTTAAAATTATTGGAGGTGGGGCTGAAGAGATGGCTCAGCAGTTAAGCCCTGACTGCTCTTGCAGCAGGGTTCAATTCCCAGCACCCACATGGTGGCTAAGAACCGTTCTTGGGGTGGAGAGATGGCTCAGAGGTTAAGAGCACCAACTGCTCTTGCAGAGGACCCAGGTTCGATTCCCAGCACCCACATGGCCGCTAAGAACCATCTTTAACTCCATCCAGTTCTAGGGGAATCCGACAACCTCTTCTGACCTCCGAAGCATTGCACGATATGAGTGCACCAACCTACCTGCAGACAGTACACTCATACACATTAAAAAAAAAAAAAAGAACCATTCTTAACTCCAGTTTCAGGGGAATAAAATATCTAAAAATTTTTTATTAGAACTGGGTGTGGTGGCACATGCCTTTAATCCCGGCATTTGGGAGGCAGAGGCAGGTGGATCACTGGGACATCAAGGCCAGCCTGGTCTACATAGTTAGCTCTAGGCCAGCTGGGGTTATAGGGAGATTGTCTCCAAAGTAAATTTTTATTTTTATTACGTTATTTGCTTTTTTTTTCCCCTGTCTTTTTGAAACAGGGTCTTCCTGTAGCTGGCAACTGTTCTGGGACTCACTATGTAGACCAGGCTGGTCTTGAACTCACAGAGATTGGCTTGTCTCTGCCTCCCAAGTGCTGGGATTAAAGGCACATGCCACCATGCCCAGAGTGTGTATATGTCTATGCTTGTGCTCATGCATTCATGAGTATGCCAGAGAGAATGTATGGATGTCACAGTACAACTCACAGAAATCAGATCTCTCTTTCCATCATCATATGGGATCTAGGGATCAAACTGAAAAGGTCAGGTGTGGCAGTAAGCCTCACCAGCTGAGCCATCTCACTAGCCCCTGAAATAGTGTTTAAAAAAAATGCATAAAGCCAGGCCGGGCATGGTGGCGCACGCCTTTAATCCTAGCATTTGGGAGGCAGAGGCAGGCAGATCTTTGTGAGTTCAAGGCCAGCCTGGTCTACAGAGTGAGTTCCAGGACAGCTAGGGACTACAGGGAGACCCTATCTCAAAAAGACAAAAAAAAAAAAAAAAATTAAAAAAAAATATGCATGAAGCCAACTAGCACCTCATTTCACTATATACAAAGAAAACAGTGGAAATTATTCAAGAGTGAAGGCACTGGTTAGATATAAACTTCAGTTTAAAAGGAATATGCAGGGCTGGAGAGATATCTAACCAGTTTCCGTGATTTTGGAGTAGGTGACAGTGTATTTGAGGCTCCTTAGGAAGCCTCTGTGAGAAGAATGTACCCTTGGCCAACTTTCTTTATGTCACCATTTTACCATATTACCTACCCTATAGCAATCAGATTCATCCAATGTGGATATACAGACATTTAAAATAACAACCTCACTGAATTATCTTTCACACATCATAAAATACAACAATTTGAAGTGTATAATCAAGTGGATATGGGTATATTTACAGAGTTTTGCAACCATCATCACTATTGTGTCTATTTAATTTGAGAACATTTTATTTTTTTATTTTTATTTATTTGTTTATTTCTGTATTTTTGAGA
Organism: Rhizomys pruinosus; assembly: GCA_009823505.1. Lineage (NCBI taxonomy): Eukaryota > Metazoa > Chordata > Mammalia > Rodentia > Spalacidae > Rhizomys > Rhizomys pruinosus. The sequence continues at coordinate 394,305 of VZQC01003084.1, forward strand.
CAGAGTCTCCCATTAGTCCCAACTAGCCTGGAGCTCGATATGTAGACCAGGCTGGCCTTGAACTCACAGAGATCTGCCTGCCTCTGCCTACCGAGTGCTGGGATTAAAGTTGTGTACCACCATGCCTGGCCTAAGATGGTTCTTAGCCACCATGTGGGTGCTGGGAATCAAACCCAGATCCTCTGCAAGAGCAGTCAGTGCTCTTAACCACTGAGCCATCTCTCCAGCCACAAGAACAGTTTAATCATCCATTAGCAACCACTCCTTAGTCCTCACCTTTTACTCCCAGGCCTCTCCACCATGAATTTATATTCAATCTCCATGGATTTGTGTATTGTGCATACTTCGTATCAATAGAATCAGATGACATTTGGCTCTTTATGTCTGTTTTTTCACTTAGCATACTATTTTTAAGGTTCATTCATGCTACAACGAACCTTACATTTGTAATATATTACTTGGAATTAGTGTAGGAAAATTATTTAAAAATTTAATTAAAAATTTCCTGTATTTGTTATCTAGCTCCAGAAATTATCAACAATGAAAAGTATAACTTTAGTCCTGATTGGTGGGGACTTGGCTGTCTGCTATATGAAATGATTCAAGGACATTCTCCATTCAGAAAATTCAAAGAGAAAATCACCCGGAAGGAATTGGAAAGAAGATCAAAGAAGGAATCTGAGGAGTACTCTGAGAAGTTTTCAGAGGATGCCAAGTCCTTCTGCAAGATGGTGGGTCAGGTTCCATGGAGGCTGGAAAACTCATTTACTCCACCTAACTCTTTTAAAAAAAATTTTTATTGAATTTCATATAGAACATTTTAATCATCTTATACCCCCTTCCCAACTAGAGTTCACATATTCTGTCATCTGTGTTAAGGCCTATCATGTCAAGTTAGTATCCTCAGATGTCCTTCACTGCAAGTTCATCCACTGGGGTCTAGTCAGCCTATCTAGAGTCCCTCCCTTTAAGATGATCAGCTCTTCATCATCCAGCAGTAATCGGCTGCCAATAATTCTTCGACTGTGATTGGGGCCTGCTGTCTATTTCCACAGTTCTGTGTTGGGTTTTTGTCTGCTTGAGTTTGAATGGGTCTTGGGCATGCTGACATTGCTGTAGGTTCATATGAACAAGGTCCCAGGACCATGGAGGACTCTATTTCCATATGGTCATGCACCTCCTCCCTGGCTCTTACAGTCTTTCTACCCCCTCCTCCACAAGGTCCCTGAGCCCTGGGTGGCTGGAGTTTAATATAGGAGTCTTGTTCAGGGACCTATACTCTGCAGACTCTTACTCTGTTTTAGCCATTTGTGACCTTTTGTGTTCTTGGCCCTCTGTTGCCTGAGGGAGCTTCATTGATGAGACTTAAGAGATGCATTAGTGTTCTCTTTACCCCTTGTTCTAAGTTCCATGAGCCTTAGGTATAGAGATTGTAATGTAGATATGCCACTTAGGCTTAGGTGATTTACAGACAATCTCTATGTTTTACCCTCTTATTTTTTTTTGGTATTTTTGAGACAGGGTCTCCCTTTTAGTACCAGGTGTCTTAGAGCTCGCTTTGTAGACCAGGCTGGCCTTGAACACACAGAGATCCACCTACCTCTGCTGGGATTAAAGGCGTGTGCCACCACGCCCGGCTACAATCTCTATGTATGAACAGTTGTGAAACTATAATAATAATAACTATAATAATAATATAATACATAATATAATAACTATAATAATCTACATCTGTTAAAAAAGAAGCTTCTTGGGGCTGGAGAGATGGCTCAGCGGTTAAGAGCACTAATTGCTGCTCTTGCAGAGGACCCGGGTTTGATTCCCAGCACCCACATGGTGGCTAAGAACCATCTTTAAGCCTGGCGTGGTGGCGCACACCTTTAATACTAGCACTTGGGAGGCAGAGGCAGGCAGATCGTTGTGAGTTCTAGGCCAGCCTGGTCTACAGAGTGAGTTCCAGGACAGCTGGAGCTACAGGGAGACCCTGTCTCAAAAAGACCAAAAAAAAAATCCTAGAAATCGGGAGGCAGAGGCAGGTGGATCTCTGTGAGTTCAAGGCCAGCCTGGTCTAAGAGTAGCTTTCAGGTCACCTGGGACTATAGGGAGACCCTGTCTCCAAAAAAAAAAAANCAGTAAGAAATTAAATTTGTCGCCGGGCATGGTGCTGCACACCTTTAATCCTAGCACTTGGGAGGCAGAGGCAGGCAGATCTTTGTGAGTTCAAGGCCAGACTGGTCTACAGAGTGAGTTCCAGGACAGCTGGGGCTACAGGGAGACCCTGTCTCAAAAAGACAAAAAAAAAAAAAAAAATGCATTTGTCTAGGGATATGACAGACTTGGTGTTTTCTCTAAGATCTATGATATGACCTTGCCAGCCATATATATTTGGCTGTGTTTATTAGGTCTCTAGTATCCATGTAGCACAATGAGGCCAGAGAGGAAGAGTCTTGGCCCAGCAGCAGATGGGTGCCGTCCACCCTCAGACCCAGCCTGTTTTCACCAATTGCTGGCCACCCCCACACTAAATCAGCAAGAGAAGATCTCTGTCACTTTCTTACCTTCAACCACTGCCCCCCCCAATATATTTCTTTTAATGCCTATAATTTTTAGTTCCTTTGTTCCTTTTTTGGTTTGTTTTCTTTCACCATGGACTCATTGAGCATCTTCTGTATTCCAGGCACAGTCCTAGGCACTGGAGGGTACAACCATGAATAAAGAGAAGTGCCTGTCCTCCTTGTCTCATTCTGTTGTAGGGTGGGTGGGCACTGACAGTAAACAAGAAAGAAGGTAAGCAGTGTGTTGGCTGTTAGAGAGTGAACCAGAAGTGGGGCTGGAGAGAATGGCCTAGCAGTTAAGTAGAAGCACCAACCGGCTCTTCCAGAGGAACCGGGTTCGAGTCCCAAGCACCCATGGCGGCTGAGAACCTGTCTGAAACCTCCAATTCCAGGAAAACTCCAGTTCCAGGGGAATCCAACATCTCTTCTGACCTCCGGCACCTTGCACGACACGGGTGCACAGACTTGCATGCAGACAGTACATTCAAACACATAGAGAAATAAAAAATTAAAAATTAAAAAAAAAAGAGTGAACCAGAAGCTTGAGGGCTGATAAGATGTCTAGTTAGCAAGATCGAGGGGGACAAAGGGCTGGAAGGAGGGAGTCAATGATTCACATGAATGTGGGGGTGGTGGAAGAGTGGTTGTTAGAAGTGGTTAGATTCTGGATGGACCTTTTTCTTTTTTTCTTTTTGGTATTTTTGAGACAGGGTCTCCCTTTAATCCAAGCTGGCTTGGAGCTCGCTCTGTAGACCAGACTGGCCTTGAACTCACAGAGATCTGCCTGCCTCTGCCTCCAGAGTGCTGGGATTAAAGCCATGCATCACCACATCCGGCTTAAAGATGGTTCTTAGCTGCCATGTGGGTGCTAGGAATTGAACCCGGGTCCTCTGCAAGAGCAGTCAGTGCTCTTAAATGCTGACCCATCTCTCCAGCCCCCTGGGTGGACCTTTTTGTATTTGCTGATGGAGAGGAGAAGGAGGGGTCAAGGCTGACTCCCCACTGGTACCCTAAGTAGAAACTCTGAATCAGGAGACACATAGGAACCAGTGTAGGAAGGTGAGAACTTGCTGGATCAAAAGATTTGGGGTGGCCGGGCGTGGTGGCTCACGCCTTTAATCCTAGCACTTGGGAGGCAGAGGCAGGCGGATCTTTGTGAGTTCCAAGGCCAGCCGGTCTACAGAGTGAGTTCCAGGACAGCTGGGGCTACAGGAAGACCCTGTCTCAAAAAAAAAAAAACAAAAACAAAACAAAACAAAACAAAAAAGACAAAAAAAAAAAAAAAAAGATTTGGGGTGGTGGGAGGGGGGCCACCAGAGCACAGGGGAAGATATGTGGAGTTTCTTATAGTATCAGGGCAATGTTGGTGGCATAGTAGCTGTGGGGGTAGGCTTCTATCTTCCTTGGGCCTTAGTGTCATTGGAGGCATTGGGGCAGAGGAGGCGTGAAGCATCATCTGGAGAACCTGAGGTAGGTGGCCTGGGGGAGTGCATGAGGAAGTCATCATAAGCATTTTTTTTTATTGTTTATTTTTTGGTCTTTTCCGAGGACAAGGTCTCCCCTGTAGCACCAGCTGCGAGGCTAGGAGCCTCTCTGAAGACTCAGGCTGGCCCTTGAAACTCCACAGAGGATCCGCCTGCCTGCTGCTCCCTAGTGACTGAGGCGATGCATAAGCATTTTCTGTTTTTTTTTTTATTTCGGTATGTGTATCAATGTACTGTCTGCATGCAGGTTTGTGCACCCGTGTCGTGCAATGCCGCGGAGGTCAGAAGAGGGTCTCGGATTCCCCTGGAACTGGAGTTTCAGACGGCTCTCGGCCGCCATGTGGGTGCTGGGGATCGAACCCGGGTCCTCTGCAAGAGCGGTCGGCGCTCTCAACCTCTAGGCCATCTCTCCAGCCCCCCATAAGCATTTTCTGCGGTTCTTAGCCTCAGCCTTTAACCACTGCGCTATCCCCACAGCCCCATAAGCATTTTCATAAGGAGATCTGGGCCATGATCCACTGGAGGTGTGTTCTTGACCTGCTCAGTAGAGGACCACAGGCCCAGAGCCAGCTGGGTCTGCAGTTTGGACAGGAAAGTGTGATGAAGCAAGGAGGAGGGAGGGAAGCTGGGTGGGTATAGGACTGAGTGCTGGACCATGGTGTCTAAGTGGATGAGGAAAAGGGACGTAGCCTCTGGTGGTGTAAATTCAAGCCACAGGGTGTTGGAATCAGGGCACCTCCAGGCCAGGATTAGGACAGCTAGAGGGACACACAAACAGGAAACTGTTTGGAAAGGGGGTGATGAGGGCCTGCTGGTCCTGAGAAACCTAGGATGTGACCCAGGGAGAGAATGACCCTGCAGGGTTTGCAATGGAAGGGGGTAGCTAGGCACAGGTTCCTACATGAATGTATGACTGGCCAATAAGTTTATATTTACCAAAGTATACTGATAATGTATTTGAGTTGGTAGTAGCTAGGGAATAATTATTTGGGACTCCTTCATTTTTTCCTATATACAATGTGATAGGTATTACAGATTTGTCACTGAGCCATGGGATCAACCTGGCTTTTCTCCCAGCTATATTTTGCTTGGGGCTGACAGCATGCCGTGATGTTTTGACCAAGCTACTTTTGCATTCACCTTGGTAAATATTGAGTGCTTGCTATACAAAGGATATTGATAGGATTATAACATTGTGAAAATAGCAATGGATCCTCCCCTCTAAGGAGCTCACAGTTTAATGTTAGGTCTATCACCATAACAATGACTATTGAAAAAGCAGAATTTTCACATCATTTTACAATGTAAAAAAAAAAAAAAATCAGAATTTGGTGAGTACCATAAACTTAAGTTAGAAACAAGGGCTTGCCGGCGTGGTGACGAACGCCTTTAATCCTAGTCCTTGGGAGGCAGAGGCAGGCAGATCTTTGTGAGTTCAAGGCCAGGCTGGTCTACAGAGCGAGTTCCAGGACAGCTGGGGCTACAGGGAGACCCTGTCTCAAAAAGAAAAAAAAAATGTCTTACAGACATGCTCATAGGTGCAGCTAATCTGAACGATTCCTCGTGGAGGCTCCCTACCCAGATGATTCTAGATTGTGTCAGAGTAACAACTAAAATCATCTCACTCCTAAATAACTAGTGTGAGGAGAAACAATTGGCTCTTAACAGGTTGAACTTCCTGTAGATGAATTGGAATAAGACATCTTAGGACACATAGGTAGCTTACACAATGCAGAGAGGAGGGTGTGCAGAGCACCTTCAGCAAAAGTTGGGCCAGGGTCAGCTACAGGTTTGTACAGCAAAGAAGGCCTCATCCTCTGCTCCTTCCTCCTGAATTGTCATCTGGGCCAAGTGCCAACTGCAGCAACATCTCTGTAAGTGCCAGACAGTAGACACCATTGAACTTTGCAGGTCTCTATCACCACTTACTACTTATCCCTGCCAGTGCAGTCCCTGGCAGCCACAGGCTGGAGGAAACTGGTACAGCTATGTGGCAGTAAAACCTTGTTTATGAATTTGGCTGCTGGTGTGACATGTTATTAGAAAGGATGGTTTTTCCCAACCCTTGGGCCCAAAGCCTTTACCTAGTCCCACATAGCTCTACTCCCAACAGCCTACCCTTTTTTGATTGATTATAATTGTGTAGGAAGAATTATTTGATGTTTGAGACAATTATAAATACACATATAAGGAATATTTTTGAAAGAGATACTTTCTTGTTTGTGGTATGGTGGAAAATGGCTATAATCCCAATGCTCTGGATATAGAGAAAGGAGGATCAGGAATTCAGAGTCAACCTAGGCTAGGAGTTCCTGTCTTGAAAAAAAAAACAGGGCTGGAGAGATAGCCTAGCAGTTAAGAGCACCGACTGCTCTTGCAGAGGACCCGGGTTCGATCCCCAGCACCCACATGGTGGCTAAGAACCATCTGTAACTCCAGTTCCAGGGGAATCTGAGACCCTCTTCTGACCTCCGTGGCATTGCGCGACACAGGTGCACAGACCTACATGCAGACAGTACATTCATACGCATACAAAAATAAATAAAATAAAATTAAAATTAAAAAAAAACAACAGAGATCCGGGAGATGACTCAGAATTAAAGCACTTGCCACGCAAACCTCATGACCTGTGTCTTAATTTCTAGAACTCATGAAGAAAGCCCAAAATGGTTCCACACATCTGTAATCCCAGAAATCCTATGGTGAGATAGGAGGATGAAACAGGAGAATCACCTGGGAAGCTTTGGGATCAGCTAGCCTGGAATACATATAGTACAGTATCAGAAAGGAGAAGCCCTGTTTCAACAAGGCAGAAAGGAAGAATGAACTTCTCTCCAGAATTGTCCTCTGACCTCCAAACTTGCACCTATATTGTTATAAATACACATACACAATAAGTAAATAAAAGCAAAGAAAGGGAGAGAGATGGAAGAATGGACAAAGGAGGAGAAGGGGAGAGTGGAGAGAGAAACTTAAGTATATATAGCTTCTAGCACAAGGCTTGTTAAAGTTTTTTTGCCTCACTTGGAGTAATTAGTATTCTATTTAATGAGTAAAGGTAGTTTCTGTTTATAAATGTATGTTTCTGAAGTTCACAACTCTACTCACTTAAAAATTATCCCTTAGTTTTTATAAAATGTTCACTTTAGGCCAGTATTGTGGCACACACCTATAATCCCAGCATTTGGGGTGCAGAGGCAGGCAGATCTCTCTGAGTTCGAAGCCAGCCTGTTCTACAAAGAAAGTTCCAGGCCAGCCAGGGCTACATGATGAGTCCCTGTCTCAAAAATGACTTTTTTTTTTTTTTTGGTCTTTTCGAGACAGTCTCCCTATAGCCCCAACTGTCCTGGAACTCGCTCTGTAGACCAGGCTGGCCTTGAACTCACAAATATCTGCCTGCCTCTGCCTCTCGAGTGCTAGGATTAAAGGTGTGCACCATGATTTTTTTTTAATTTAAGGATTAACTTATCCAAACCACTATTTATTGGTCATTCAAAAGCAAAACTCGAAGCACACCATAATCTAATTATTTCAGTCTGAAACTGTACAGTTTGGTTGACATTTTGAAACCATAATAGCTATTTATTTAGATCTGTGTACTCTCTACCTAGTTCTTTGTTATTAAAGAGGGCAGTTCTGAGTTTCCATTTGTGTCCTAGGACCCTCAGTTGTCTTTGCTTCCCTCTCTTCCATAGTTGCTCATCAAGGATCCCAGGGAACGACTAGGCTGTCAGAGTGATGGAGCTGCTGAAGTGAAGCGGCACCCAGTATTCAAAGACATTAACTTCAGCAGACTGGAAGCACATATGTTAGATCCTCCTTTCCTTCCTGATGTAAGTATGCTGACCAGAGTAGCTGAACCTCCCAAGGACACTGAATCCTTTAACAGTCTTTTCGTTAGAGCATGCCTGATTCAGCCAAGGTGTGGCTTCTACTCCAGGTCTGTCATTTCTGCTTCTTCCTCTCTTTGCTTATATCTCACCTACCCCCACAGCTTCTGGCAGACCTTTCTAGTAGCTCTCTAGCTCCTATGCCTTGGGTATGCTGTCACTGGTGGTGCATCCAAGCTCCTGTCAATTTCCCAGTCTTCAATGCCACCTAAGACTTCCTTGGCATGCCCTTAAGGCTTTCTGTGTACCACTGTCCTTGTTCTGATCTCAATGCTGGCTTCACCTCTTTTTTGTACACACCTTCTCATGTATGTGCAGTGCACACCTGGTGCTCTAGTCTGAAATGTGTATCCCTCCTCCACTTTTCACAAGGACTGTAGTCTAGTCCCATGCTGAGGACTCTGGGGTTGTCACTGTGCTTCCTTGTGAGTATCCTATTGTGATCAAGTATGTTACGTGTCCAAAGAGCTGAGCACAGGGCCTGGCACTTGCCAGTGTCGGGGGGGGGGATCTAGTACATAATAGATGAGCTCCTGCTAATGTAGGGGTAAATGAGTGAAGACAGCTTGGTACAGACACATTTGAGAAATGGGAAGAGAAGGTAGTTTTGCAGTGTTGGATCAAATTAAGATAGATTTACAATTAAGATACTTTTATTTGTTGGACTTCCTCAGAACTTGCTGTGTTCTTTATAGTATCTATTATAGTAGTAACTGCTTCCTTGTAATAAATTCCCACCTGACATATTTAGGGCTTGCCCTCTACCTCCAACAGGGAGGGAAGGTAAACAAGGTATATGCTCCCCAGATGCCCATCCCTCTGGAGAGACACAGCGGAAGACAGTCTGGCTGGCATGCTGAGAAAGGGTGACTGGCTGGGCATGGTGGTGCATGCCTTTAATCCTAGCACTTGGGAGGCAGAGGCAGGTGGATCTCTGTGAATTCAAGGCCAGCCTGGTCTTCAGAATGGGTTTCAGGCCAGCTGGGACTAAAGGGAGACCCTGTCTCAAAAAAAAAGGATGACTGACAGAACTGACGGGACTGACAGTGAGTGTGCATGACATGGTCATCTAGTCTGGAGATGGAGCTGCTTGGGTCAAGAGCAGGGAAGGGAGGCCAAGGTCATCTCTGAGGAGGGAAGAGGAAAATTCTGGGTAGGAGACATCCATCCAAGACTGTTCACATCCTCCTGAGTTTATTATTATTATTGGTCTTTTTGAGACAGGGTTTCCCTGTAGCTCCAGCTGTCCTGGAACTCACTATGTGGACCAGGCTGGCTTTGAACTCACAGAGATCCATCTGCCTCTGCCTCCCAAATGCTGGAACTAAAGATGTGTGCCACCATGCTCAGCTTCCTCCTGGGTTTAAGCCAATGACCCCTGAGGTGCCAGTTCAGCAATTCGGGAAGTTTTGCTTACAGAATTAAAACTGTTGGTGTGTAGGACTTAATGAGTCTGAGTTTTTGGCCTAGATTATGTCCCAAGAAATGTTTGTTCAAACCTTGTGGGATAAATGAGAATAGCAGCTGCTCTAGACATGTTGCTGACCAGTAACTTGCAGAAGATTATGGCTTTCATAGATGCACTGGTCATTTATACCTTCCAGTAAACATCACAATGACCCCTCGAACTGTAGGTGCCTTTTACAGTAGTAGATGAGGGCTCCTTAGCTGCAGAACTCTGTGCTCTGGGTTCCTTAGCCACAGAGGGGCAAGCAACTCTGCAGGAATGGAGGCTCAAGGCTTGGTAGCCCTAGATGTTTGTTTGACCCCTTGCTGACCCCAGGACAGCAGTGCTGGGTAGAGGAGTTGTGTTGGAAGAGTTGCCATCAAGAAGCCCAGTTCCACTTTTCACTTAGATGGTAAGCAGGTGCTTTGGGAGTAGGTTGTCCAGGAAAACTCACTAGTGGATTCCACAATCAGTGGTCTCCGTGCCTGTGCACAGTTCTCTGGCTCTCTCTTTGTCTCTCAATGAAAGCAACTCATCCTGTCCTACAGTTTCAGTATTTGTAATCCATTTTCTGCTACAGAAAAGAAAAGGAGTCCTTATGAGAGTTTCATGAATACGAGAGAGAGAGAGAGAGAGAGAGAGAGAGAAGAGTGGGAAGAGGAAAGAAGGGAGGGAAGAAGGAAAAGAAAGAAGGAAGTACAACAGAGACCTACGAGATTTGTTCTACTAAAAGTTTCCTAATAACAACATAGGAAGTGCTATGTCAGAAGATACACGTGCTATAAATTAGAAGATTAGTTTCAAAAGAGGGTCTTGGCAGTGAATATAGAGGAATAGTAGTGATATTTATGCATGGATTTTGCATTTTATTACTTGTAATTAAAGGAGCTAAGAGTTACCCTAGAGCTGGGAATGTGCCTCAGTGGTAGAGTGCTTGCCCAGCACATACAAAGTCCTAGGTTCAATACTCAGCAGCTGAAAAATAAAATATCTTTATAAGCTATGTATGTGTGACACACATCTATAATCCTATTGGAAGGTCAAGTGAAGAGGAGCGAGTTCAAGAGCAGCCTAGACTACATATTCCTGTCTCAAAAATCTGAAGAGCCAGGAATGGTAGCACATACCTTTAATAAGCTCAGTGCTCAAGACGCAAAGGCAGGCAAATCTTTGAGACTGAAGGCAGCTTGGTACATAGTAAATTCCAGGCCAGCTGAGGCTACAGGGTGACCCTCTCCCAAAAAAAAAAAAAAAATAATGAAATAAAAACTGCCTTGGGTTTTTTTCTCTTTTTTTATTTTTTTTTTTTTT
>VZQC01003084.1:407967-424881 GCA_009823505.1 Rhizomys pruinosus
TTCCAGGGGAATCCAATGCCCTCTTCTGACCTCCACGGCATTGCACGACACAGGTGCACAAACCTACATGTACATTCATACATATAAAATGAATAAATAAATAAAAAGAAATTTTGGCTTTGCAGCCTGGTCTACAGAGTGAGTTCCAGGACAGCTGGGGCTACAAGGAGACCCTGTCTCGAAAAGACCAAAAAAACAAAACAAAGCAAAACAAAAAAAAACCCACTCATACATATAAAAATGCAAATAAATAAAAATTAAAAAATATATTTATTTATTTTTTAAAATTTTTTATTTATTTATTTTTTATGTGTATGAATGTACTGTCTACATGTAGGTTTGTGCACCCTTGTCATGCAATGCCGTGGTCAGAAGAGGGTGTTGGATTCCCCTGGAACTGGAGTTAAAGACGGTTCTCAGCCACCATGTGGTGCTGGGGATCGAACCCAGGTCCTCTGCAAGAGCAGTCGGTGCTCTTAACCGCTAGGCCATCTCTCCAGCTCCCCTAAAAATTTTTTTAAAAAAGAAATTTCAGCTTGGAGTGGTGGCTTACACTTAGGAGACAGAGGTATCAGGTTCATTGTGAGTTATGAGCCTGAGCTACATAGTGAGTCCTTGTCCAAGAGCGAGAGTGAGTGAGAGAGAGAGAGAGAGAGAGAGAGAGAAAACAAAACATTTTGAACTAGCTCAGAAGGCAGCATCTAGTGGGACTTGCATCACCAGTGCATGTTGTTTAAATCCATATTCTGATTTTTTTTTTGGGGGGGGGTCTTTTTTGAGGCAGGGTCTCCCTTTTAGTACCAGCTGTCCTGGAGCTCGCTCTGTAGACCAGGCTGGCCTTGAACTCACAGAGATCCGCTTACCTCTACTTCCGAAGTGCTGGGATTAAAAGCGCGCGCCACCACGCCCGGCTCATATTCTGATTCTTACCATGAGCCTACTCACACAAGAAAAGCAGATTCCCTTCTAAAAATGGGATCACTGGAGAGACTTTCTGAAGTAGCATTACTTTTGTTTGTTTTGTTTTCAGATAGAGTCTCCCTGTAGTCCTAGCTGCCCTGGAATTTACTATGTAAGCCTCAGTCTCACAGAGATGTGTGTGTCGGTGTTTCCCAGGTACTGGGATTAAGAATGTGCATCACCATGTCTGGCAGTTTTGTGGTTTTGGTTTTTTGTTTTTTTTTTTGAGACAGGGTCTCAGGTATCCCCAGGCCAGTTTTGAATTTGCTGTGTAGCCAAGGACAACCTTGGACTTCTTCTGATCCTCCTGCCTTGGCCTCCTGAGGGCTGGGATTTAAGTGTGCACTACTACAACTGACAAGTTTTTCTCCAAGTGAAATTTGTGAGTGGATTGTCCTGCTTTGTACTTATCCATTCTTGGGGAATTTACTCACAGGTTGTTCACTAGCATTCTAATTTGTTTTTTTCTTTTCAGTTAGAAAAATAAGCCATAGGTGATTAAAAAAATTCCCTAAGTGATGCAGCATTTTCTCTGAGAACTATCAGTTAGCCATGACCTGAAAAAACAGTCTTTCTATCTCTGTGTACAGTAAGTCCTACTGGGCATCCCTCCTCACTCACAGTCCATTCTGGCATCCACTGAAAGGGAGCTTGCCACTTCACACACAGTGTGAAGCCTCTCTTCACCATGGCACTTGTTGGAGCCAGTGAGCCTCATTTGCCTTTATGCACTCAGCTCTGGACTGTGAATTTGATATAGTAAGCAACAGTAATGAAGGAGCAAAATGAAGCAGCAGCACTCATTTTGAGGCAATTTCTATGTATGTTACTTTTAACCATATTCTTTTTCTCTTCTTTTCCTTTCCTTTTTTAAAACTAGTACTAGCTGGGTGTGGTGGTGCACGCCTTTAATATCAGCACTTGGGAGGCAGAGGCAAGCAGAGGCAGGCAAAGGCAAGTGGATCTCTGTGAGTTTGAACCCTGTCTGGTCTATATATCGAGTTCCAGGACAGCTGGGGGTGCAAGGAGGCCCTGTCTCAAAAAGACCAAAAAAATAGCAGTACTAAAGATAGAACCTAGGAACTTCCACACACATGAAAAGAGTTGTGACAGTGAGCTGCATCTCTCCACCCTCATTTTATTTATTAAATTTATTTTGAGATAAGGTCTCACTGAATTGCTTCAGCTGCCCTTGAACTAAAGATACTCCTGGTTCAGCCTCCCAAGTAGCTGGGACCACAGCTCATGTTACATTTCTTGAAATATATAAGGGCCAGGCATGGTGCCACACGCCTTTAATCCTAGCACTTGGGAGGCAGAGGTAGGCGGATCTTTGTGAGTTCAAGGCCAGCCTGGTCTACAGAGTGAGTTCCAGGACAGCTGGGGCTACAGGGAGACCCTGTCTCGAAAAGACCAAAAAAAAAAAAAAAAAAAAATATATGTTAATAGGAAGACTATATTGTAGGAAGTTTTTGCCGAGTTGCCATATAGTTAGAAACTCCACAAAGTTTCTAAACTGTTGTACACATTTGCTCCAATCTTTGAGGATTGGTTCCATGATTGCCAAAGTCTAAAGATCTTAAAGTCCTGTGGTGTGGTGGCGCACACCTTAAGTCCTAGCATACTCAGGAGGCAGAGCAGGTGATCTCTGTGAAGTTAAGGTTAGCCTGGTCACATAGGAAGCCAGGACAGTGGGGCTATAGAGAGACACCGCGCTTCTCAATCAAGACCTCCTTGTTGTCCGGTAAAAAAAGACATTCAGAAAAGTCTCTTTTAAAATATTTTTTTAATGGAATTTTTAAAAAATTTATTTATCTGGGGCTGGAGGAGATGGCTCACACCGCGGTTAAAGAGCGCCGACCGCTCTCTTACTACGAGGACACCGACGGATTCCATCCCCCCAGCACCCACATGGATGGGCGGCCGAGAGCCCGTCGAACATCCAATATCAGAGAATCCTCCCCAGTTCCAGGGATCCACGCCATTTTCTGACCTCGGCGTCACGCGCATTGCACGACACGGTGCGCAGACTTGCATGCAGCATACACATACCAGAGCAGAAATAAATAATTAAATGAAAAAAAAAAAAATTTAATTATTTATTTTTTGTTTGTGGTAAGATGAATGTACTGTGCCTGCATGTAGGTTTTGTGCACCTGTGTCCGCAATGCCTGCACGAGGTCAGAAGAGGTGTCGATTCCCCCTGGAACTGGGTTCTTCCTGGAATGGAGTTTACAGACGGTCTTCTTAGCCAGGTACCATTGTGGTTGCTGGGAGATCGACCGGGTCCTCTGCTAAGAAGCAGTCGTGTTCTTAACTGATGAAGTATCTCTCCAGCCTCTCTTTGTAAAATTTCTTAAAAATACTTTGTAATCCATCCTACATGCGAGAAGTAAGTGCACCCATATCATCGCGGTGCCGCTACAGAGGAACGAAGAAGTAGGTCACGATCCTTGGAGACTACGAGTTTATGGATCAGTTGTTTAGCTGCCATGGTGTCGGTGCTTGGGGAGATTTAAACCTGGGGTCCCACCTGCAAGAAGTAGTTCAGTATACTGCTGAGGGTTTCCGTCTTTCCTGGCTCTCAGTCCCATTTCTTTTTTCTTGTTTGAGACAGAGTCTCTCCTTGATATGTCCAGCTGGCCTGGATATCACATGTAGAGCCAGACTGGCTTCTGAGACTTCACAGAGATCGCACCCTGCCTTTCTGCTTGGTATCGCAACGTGCTGGTGGGCGATTGAAATGCGCAATGCGCCCGACTTGTTTGTTTATCTTCTTTTTGAAATATGTGTTTGATTTGGGGTTTGTTGAGGTGTCACCTTGACCTCTACGAACCATGGCTGTGCGCCGGGCATAGGTGGCTTGCCTTTATGCCTGCACTTTGGGAGGCAGTAGGCAGGCGGATCTTGTGAGTTCAACGGCCAGCTGGTCTACGAGAGCGAGCTCCACAGGACAGCTAGGGCTACCAGGGAGACCCTGTCGTCCGAAAAGACCAAAAAAAAAAATGAAGATAAAACAAAAAAAAAAAAAAGAACGCCAGGCTATTCAAGGAAGAAAACATAGCCTTGCATTAAAGACATGGCTGATGCTGGCTGGTGCTGTGTGTTGCAGGGCTGTCTGAAGATTGGCCCCAGTGATGACGGGGAGCAACAGAATGCTGATAACTCACTGGGCAGACCATAGAGCCAGACCTCGGTATTAAGAAGCAACTCATCACATGCCACATACTCAGTGTCTTGTCTCATCCACGAGTTATAATAAACAGTTTATGACACTGTTTATAAATGTGCCTTCATATCTTTATATTAATATTTGGATTGTCTTTTTACTGAAGCTGGATTAAAGAAGACTGAGAATACTGTGTGCCCTGAAATATCCAGGTGTGGCTGCCTTGTGCATTTGGCATTTGAGCAGTTTTCAGAAGTTCTTGTGTCTGCATTTCTTTTTTTTTTTTTTTTTTTTTCTTTTTTTTTTGAGATGGGGTCTTTTTGCAGCTTCAGCTGTCCTGGAACTCACTATGTAGACCAGGCTAGCCTTGAAGTCACAAAGATCCACCTGTCTCTGCCTCTTGAGTGCTGGGACTAAAGGCATGCACCACCATGCCCAGCCCATGCCTGCTTTTCCAAACTAAGTTTGGTTAAATCCCAATTCAGGCTGGGCATGGTGGCATACATAGTAAGTTCCGGACCAGCTGGGGCTACAGGGAGACCTTGTCTCAAAAAAATCTTAAAAAACCCCAAAACAAAACAAAAACACCCAATTCAGTCTTTCCTTACCTTTTCCTAGGAATTTACGAAATTGTGGCTCATCGAGATCTCTTATGTTCTGACTCAAGTCCAGAGTAAGAGGTAGATCCTTCTGCAGGATACGGTTCTGGCCAGTTTTCTGCTTCCTCATCCGCTTATATGATTCCTCATTGAGTCTGAGTGTTGTTATTTGAGCCTCTGCAGTATTATCAAATGGATCACAAATCCATTTCTCCCCTGCCATCTGGAAGGTGAGGACTATGGAAATCAGTCCTCTTGCTTCTTGACCTGTCTTGAGGGCTGAGGAGAACTGTAAGTTAGGGTTTGAAATAGAAAAGAACATTTCTTTTTTAAAAAAATTTTTTTATTTTGGTCTTTTTAAGACAGGGTTTCCCTGTAACCCCAGCTGTCCTGGAACTCACTCTGTAGACCAGGCTGACCTTGAACTCACAAAGATCAGCCTGCCTCTGCCTCCCAAGTGCTAGGATTAAAGGTGTGCGCCACCACAGCCGGCTTAAAAAAAGTTTTTATTTTCATTTTATGTGTATTGCCTGCATGAACGTGAGTGCATCCATGTCATGCAATGCCCATGGAGATCAGAAGAGGGTGTCAGATCCTCTAGAACTGGAATCACAGATAGTTGTTAGCCACCGTGTGAGTACTAGGAATCAAACCTTGGTTGTTTGCAAAAGCAGCTAGTTCTCTTAACTGCTGAGCTATATCCATCTAGCCCCAGGAAAGAGCATTTCTAATTTTGATCTTCTAGTATGGAAATATGAGTTTATAGAGTTTTAGCTTTCTTCCTGGGAGGAATGTTACACTTATATAGATCTCATTGATGATTAGGGCCACTGGTGCTGGCCAGGCCTCATCTCTATGGCCCAGGGGAAGTGACTTCTTGTGACTGGAGTCTTTTTGAAGAGTATCAAGGACACTGTAATAGATTTTGTGACAGTCATAGTCCATTTGCATAAGTCTCAGTAACTATGGATAAGATGTGATTACGAAACAATGGGAAAGAAGGTGGGAAAGGGCCTGGCCTGTGTATTTCTGTGATTTCATGTGTTTTGGGTGAGGAGCAAGGACTCACTGGGATTCTCTAGAGGAACAGAGCTGATAGAATGAGGATATATTATGCAGTATATTAGATTGGTTTGAGTATTAACTGAGAACTTAGTAGCTGCACAATCCATGAATCTGGGAACCTGAACCATCCTAATCTGGTCCTGAAAACTTGAAAGACTCCTAGATAGTCCCTGAGCTTCAGTCCGTGTTGGAATGCTGCACCTGCATTTTGATATCAGCAGATGATGAGAGTGGTGGCAGCATCAGATCACTGTCCTCAGCAGGGAACAAATAGGGGCAGGTAAAAAACAGCCTTGCATTTCCTTTGAGCCACTCTGGGGGTGGGTCTTCTCTCAGTGAATCCTTCAGAAATACCTCACCCACCTGCCTACAGGTTTTTCCTTTAGTTGGTCAGAGACCTGATCAAGTTATCAATGAGTATTAGCCATCTCAAGTCTGCCACTTGTCAACTTAATACCCAATCACATCTCATGTCTTGTTTACTTTCCAAATGTAGATAAGAAGGTCATAATCTCATATATAACTGAGCATCATGTAACTGTGAATGATGGCTTTAGTTGTCAACATCTGGTAAGTGGGAACTTCAATTGGAGAATTGCTTCTGATGGATTGGCCTTGTGGACACATCTTTGGGTATTTTCTTGTAGTGCCATCTTGGGCAGCTGGTCCTGTGTTGTATAAGAAAGCAGGTTGGGCTGGAGAGATGACTCAGCGTTAAGAGCACTGACTGCTCTTGCAGAAGACCGAGGTTCGATTCCCAGAACCCATATGGCATCTAAGAACCATCTTTAAGCCAGGCATGGTGGCACAGGCCTTTAATCCTAGCACTTGGGAGGCAGAGGCAGGTGGATCTCTGTGAGTTCAAGGACAGCCTGGTCTACAGAGTGAGTTCCAGGACAGCTGGGCCTATAGGGAGATCCTGTCTCAAAAAGACAAAAAAAAAAAAAAAAGTTGAACATGGGCCAGGAGAGCAAGCCAATAAGCAGTGCTCTTCCATTGCCTGTGCCCCAGGTTCCTGCCCCAAGTTCCTGCCTTGGCTTCCCTTGATGACTGTATTACTTTTCTGTTGCTATGATAAAACTCTGTGACCCAGGGAACTTATAAATGGAAGTGTTTATTTGAGCTTAGGGTTCCAGAGTTCCTCACAGTAAAAAGGCATGGTGGCAGGAGTTGGACAGAGAGAAGCAGAAAAGCAGAGGCTCACATCTTCAAGCAGGCCTGGGAAGCAGAGAGCAACTGCAAATCTGGCAAGGCTTAAGAACTCTCTAAGCCTGCCTCTAGTGACGCAATTTCTGCAGCCTGGCCACACCTTCTAAGAACTCCCAAAACAGCTCCAACTGGGAGCAAAATGTCCAAATACTTCAGAGCCTGTGGGGGACAGTCTGATTCAAACCGCCACATTCTACTCCCTGGTTCTCATAGGTTCATGATCATATTGAAATACAAAATGCATTTATTGCATCCTTAAGATTTCCCATAGTCTTTACCATTCTCAATACTATTCAAAAGTCCACAGTCCAGCTGGGCATGGTGGCGCACGCCTTCAATCCCAGCACTCGGGAGGCAGAGGCAGAACACACAGAACTCTGTGAGTTCAAGGCCAGCCTGGTCTACAGAGTGAGTTCCAGGCCAGCTAGGACTAAAAGGGAGACCCTGTCTCAAAAAACAAAAAATACTCCTCCCCCCCAAAAAAAGTCCACAATCCAAAGTCTCTTCTGAGACTCAATGCAGTCTTTTATCTCTAAGTGTAAGATTTATAGGGGAGAGAAAAGGATGGAGTTTAGAGCTTAGAAATAAGAACCAGAGCCACACCTGCAACAGGCAAGGAACTTGTCCTTTATTCAGGTATCAGCAAAGGACAGAAGCCTTTCTGCAGGAAGAAGCCTGCAACCTGATGAAAGGGGGTTGAGGTTTATATATGAACACTGCTGCAGGGGTTTATTCAATGCCAGCGTCTGGTATCCTTGGGCGATTGAAGGTCTTCCCAAGATTATTTTCTCAGGCAGGGCAGCTGAGCTATGTAGAGCGCTAAAGGAGACAGGTTGGCTCCACAGTCTCTCAGTCCTGGGAGTGACCAGTTGATAAGGCTTGAGCAAGCCCACCCTGCCAATTTATGGCCACTTTAAGGGATTTATAGCTTCCTAATGACATTTATGGCTCTCCTACAGTTCACACATTCTGTCACTAAGCTTCTGTAAAATCAAAAGACAAATTGCACATCTCCAATGTATAATGGAACCAAATACACATTCCCATTCCAAAAGGGACATACTAGGGAAATACTGGACTAAAACAAGACTGAAATATAGTAGGGCAAAGACCAAATCCTGTAGCTCTGTGTCTGACAGCTGGGACTTTATTTCCAGAGAGCTTTACTTCTCCAGCTCTCCTGCATACAACATCTTTCTCTTTCTTGAGTTGGTACCATCCTGTTTCTAGTGCTCCTTGGCAAATATCTAATAGCTTTGGCATCTCAAACAACTTGGAGTGTCAACTGCCAATCAAACCTCACCTTCACAGCTTCACAAAATGGCCTATCAGGACCCCCTTTATGCAGGGACGCCCCTGCTCCATACTGCCTGGTACCAGCAGTTGCTGAAAGCACAGAGGAAGAACCCTTTCTCTTTTACATCTTTCATTCCTCTAAAGTCAGCACCACATGAACAACACTGCTAAGTTTGGATGCAAGTTCAAGATGGCCTGCTTCATCCACATTCATAGCTTTTTTTTTTACTATGGTTTTCTAGGAGTAGTGAAGTCCTTAGGCAGTTTCAAAGTTGGAGGCTTAGCTGGGTGTTGTTCTGAAGGCACTCTTTCCAATTTTTAAGTGCAAATTTCTAGGCCTGTCCTTAAAGACTTTAAATTCCTTGTCCAAGAGAGTCTCTCCTTCACCACATACCTCTGTTTCAACATTAATCTTCCTAGTCTTTTTCAATCCAAACTGTATATTCTGCATTTCTTTCTGCCCTGCCTTCTCTTTTTCTCTGTGGATATGCATAATATTCACTGTTAATATCCATGTCACCATTTCTACATTAGGCTGTCTTGAATTTTCCAATGCCAAAGCAGTTAATACATTACTTTTCAACTTAGCCTAAGGCAAGCTCGTTGGCTTCCAGCAGACAGCAGCCAAACTCTTTGCCAAAAATGCCATTTGTTTCTTAAGTCCTTTTTTTTTTTTTTTTGGTCTTTTTGAGACAGGGTCTCCCTGTAGCCCCAGCTGTCCTCACTCTGTAGACCAGGCTGGCCTTGAACTCACAAAGATTCACCTGCCTCTGCCTCCTGAGTGCTAGTATTAAAGGCGTGCGCCACCACGCCCTGCTTCTTAAGTCCTTATTTCCCACAGGAACCACATTGTTCTCGGCACTACTTTCTTCCAGGCTTCCACATTGTTCTTGGCAGTACTTTCTTCCAGGCTTCTACTAAAAGGACCCATTAAGCTCTGCTTGCAGCAATCAACCCATTTTCTAGCTCACATTCCACAGTCTTCCACATTCTTCCAAAATCCCCACATGGTCAGATTCTTCACAGTCAACACCCCACTTGTAGTACCAACTTCCATATTAATTACTTTTGTGTTGCTGTGATAAAACACCATGACCAAGGAAACTTACAGGAAGAAGAGTTTATTTGACCTTATGGTTCTAGATTCCAGAAGGATTAGAGTCCATTAGCATGGGAGGCATGTTGAGGTGGCCAGAGCAGGAGTAGAAAGCTTGGTATGATCACACTTTCAAGCAGGCACAGGAAGTAGAGAGTGACTAGAAATCCAGCAAGGCTTAAGAACTCTAAAAGCCCGCCCCCAGTGACATACTTCCTCCAGCAAGGCCACACCTCCTAAAACCTTCCCAAACAGTGCTACACATTAGGGGTAAAATCTCCAAATCCTTGGAGCCTACAGGGGACATTCTCATTGAAACCACCTGACTATCCATGTACAATTGCAAATGTATTATCCTTCCATCAGAATAGATGGAAAAGTCACTTGAGGACTTAGTCTTTTAGTGTCCCACAACTTAAATATAACACAACTATTGATATTGCCTCAATTTTTACATTGTAAGGAAATATAGGAAGAAAACAGAAGTATCTGCTTAATTTCTATGTATATATGCACAGACATTCTAAATAAAACAGGACATGGCATCTTAGTTTCTATCACTGGTCATGTGGCCTTAGCTGGTATTTATAGTTATCTTCTAGCTACTTGACTCATTTACTGTGACAAAGTACCTGACAAAGCAACTTAGGGAAGTGAAGGGTTTGTCTTGGTTTACTGTTCCAGGGGGACACAGTCCATCATGATTGGCAATGCATAGTAGCAGGAGCAGAAGGCTGGTCACATTGCATCCATAGTTGGGAAGCACAGTATGAACAGGAAGTGGGGCTGGGCTACAAAACCCAAAGACCTACATGGAGTGACCCACGTCCTCCTATAAGGCTCTGCCTCCTAAAAGTTTGCAACCTTTTTTATTTTTTTCATTTATTTATTTATTTATTTATTTTTGTATGTGTATGAGTGTACTGTCTGCATGTAGGTTTGTGCACCCGTGTTGTGTAATGCCACAGAGGTCAGAAGAGGGTGTCGGATTCCCCTGCAACTGGAGTTAAAGACAGTTCTTAGCTGCCATGTGAGTGCTGGGAATCGAACCCAGGTCCTCTGCAAGAGCAGTTGGTGCTCTTAACCACTGAGCCATCTCTCCAGCCCCGTTTGCCATCTGGCTTCATTTTGGCTTATGGTTCTAGAAGGGTGGGTCCAGTAGCAGCAAATGGTGGGCGTAACTGCAGGCGCCACAAGCTGGGACTTCACACTTTCATGGCCAATAAGCAGAAGGAGAAGCAGAGTGGGAAAAAGCTTGCTTGAAGATGTGAGTGCTTAGTTTTCTGCTCTGGTCACCTCGCCTTCCCCATCATTATGGACTCTAATCCCTTTGGAATCTTAAAGTCAAATAAACTCTTCCTTTTATTCATTCTGTTGATTACAACAGGAAAGGCAATTAAGACATGGGTTCTCCATTTAAAATTAAACTTTCCCTTTACAGCTTTATGCAGTAGTTCCCCCAAGTCTCCTTGCAGAAACTCTGAACCTGCCACACAATGCTTGATTTGAATGGCCCATTAGAATTTTGGTGCAACACTCCATTACCTCCTCAATTTCACATCTCTCATGTCTAAAACATCAGTACCAAGTGGATAGCATTGCCAAGTTCTACTTTCAGCTTGGGATACAGCCTGGCTGCCTTGGACCATAGCTGTATTGTCCACTGTGTGCTGATCCTGGGGAATACTTCTCTTGATAGTTGTTCTTTTTTTTTGGTCTTTTTGAGACAGAGTCTCCCTGTAGCCCCAGCTGTCCTGGAACCCACTTTGTAGACCAGGCTGGCCTTGAACTCACAAAGATCCGCCTGCCTCTGGCTCCCAAGTGCTAGGATTAAAGGCGTGCGCCACCACGCCCGGCTTGATAGTTGTTCTTGAGCAGAAAAGCCATTCAAGGAACATTCTCATTTTAGATTACCTCCTTTAAAATGAATGCATGTCAAGAAAATTATTTTATGTATTATGAGTGTAATGCCTGCATGTATGCAAGTGCATTTATGTTGTGCAATGGCTGTTGTTCTAGTTTCTCTTCAATTGCTGTGACAAAACACTATGACCAACACCAACTTGGGGAGGAAAGGGTTTATTCAGCTCACATCTCCTGGGTCACAGTTCATTACTCAGGAAGCCCAAGGTAGGCACTCAGGGCAGGAACCTGGATGCAGGAGCTGGAGCACAGGCCATGGAGGAACGCTGCTTACTGGATTGCTCTCCTGGCCTATGCCCACACTGCTTTCTTATACTGTACATAACAACCTGCCCAGGGGTGGCACCACCCATTGTGTGCTCAACAGTCAAGACAATACTCCACAGACGTGGCCACAATCCAGTCCAATGGAGCCAATTCCCCAGTTGAGGCTCCCTTAATCCAGGTGTGTCAAGTTGACACTACAGCTATCCAGCACAGCTGTGGAAAACAGAAGGCATCAGATCCCCTGGAACTGATGTTATGGACAGTTGTTACCCACTATGTGTATACAGGGAACTGAACCCAGATCTTCTGCAAGAGCAGCCAGTGTTCTTTTGTTTTGTTTTGTTTTTTGTTTTTTGTTTTTGGGGGGGGGTTGGTCTTTTCGAGACAGGGTCTCCCTGTAATCCCAGCTGTCCTGGAACTCACTCTGTAGACCAGACTGGCCTTGAACTCACAAAGATCCGCCTGCCTCTGCCTGGGATTAAAGGCATGGGCTATCATGCCCGGCTTAAAGACAGTGCTTAGCCACCAAGACGGTGCTGGGAATAAAACCCCGGTCTTCTGCAAGAGCAGTCGGCACTCTTAACCGCTGAGCCAGTGTTCTTAACTGCCCCATGAATTCATATTCTAAGAAGATGGAGCCTTCAATAGGTGTAGTCTTGCTCTCAAGGAATCTTTCGTATTGTCCCCAGAGTACCAGGTTTCTCTTTAGGAGGTGCTTATCTCTAACAATTATGGATGCTTTGCCCTGTTCACTTTCCTTGTCACACATCTTTGAAAATTCACAATTATCTTTCTGCTCCACTTTTTCAGTTTTGATTGTAAATCTGGATGAGAACAGTGAGCAATAATTGTGACATATCCTGAATGGTATCCTATGTTGAAATGTCTTCCACTGAACAAATTAATCCATTGTCTTAATTTTATTTTTAAAAATATTTTACTTATTTTTCTTGCTGTTTTGGGAATCTGGACTGAGGTTATATGCTTAAGCCCTACCTTTGTACCATCATCTCCCCAGCCCCACTCAGCACTCTTGTCTTCCAGGCTCCCACCAAAATGGCCCAGCAAATTTCGCTTATAGTATTCTAGGTCTTTTCTAGCCCAGAGGTCCAAGGTCTTCCACATTCTTCCCACAAATCCGTTTCCAAGCATAAGATCCACATGCTCAGGCTTGAATCAAGAAGGCAAAAGAGCCACCTGTGGGACTAGAAGAGCAAAGTGCTTTCCTCTATACCCATACCATTTTCAGTGCCTCACTGAAGCTAGGTATGCAGGGTCCCAAACCTGCCAATTGTCTGACACCAGTTTGGTGCTCTACATTTCATTTCAATTCTGATATGACTCGGAATTAGGTTAAGGTATTAAATGAAAGGAACACTAAGGGTGTGGTGCTTTGAATAAGTATGGCCTCCATAGGCTCCAAGTATTTGGACATTTTGTCCCCAGTTGGTAGTGATGTTTGGGGATGCTTGTAAGAAGCAGCTCTATGGGGATGGGCTGAGAGTTTTTAAATCTTACCAGATTTTCAGTCTCTCTCTGCCCCCTGTCCCTGCTTAAAGTTGTGATCATTTGGCTTTCTTCTCTGGCCACCTGTTCCTCCCATGCCTCACCTGCCATTGTGGACCTTTACCCCTGGAACCATAAGCTCAAATAAACTTTTCCTTCTCTAAGTTGCATTGGTCAATGTTTTATCACAGAAGCAGAAAAATAACTAATACCAAAGCAATACTCTAGTTGTAATGAATACCCAGAGAGTAATTTCCCCAAGACTTGTTTCAACCAGTGACTTAGAGGTTGCTGCAGCCATGGTCCAAGAGAATTTAGCCATTGCTTGAGCTAGTGGCAGATCTTGCTGGTTTTAAAGACTTCCAACCAGATTTCAGAAGCTGTGAGTGACGTTAAACCTGCCCTGGAGACCACAGGAAGTGAGAGAAGTCAGGAACAGAGAATGTTTGCTGAAGAAAGTCTCAGACAGCTGGTAGCGTCAGCCCCAGGGAGAAGGGCAGTAGAGAAAACTGCAGGAAGTGCTGCCCAAGCCCTTTGGAATTCACATCCTGCCACTGTGTGCTCCTGATACCAGATAGAGAACAACCTCATGTT
This sequence comes from Rhizomys pruinosus, assembly GCA_009823505.1. NCBI lineage: Eukaryota > Metazoa > Chordata > Mammalia > Rodentia > Spalacidae > Rhizomys > Rhizomys pruinosus. The sequence continues at coordinate 421,652 of VZQC01003084.1, forward strand.
AATGTTTCTCTTTTGAGGTTTTGGTTCATTTCCTCCTTGCTATTTTCCTATTTCTCCCTTTTAGAGTGGAAATGTATCAGGTGATGGCTAATTTTGGTTGTCAACTTGATTGTATCTAAAATCAACACCCAGAGATACCTCTGGGTGGATCTGTGAGGGTATTTCCTGCAAAGATGAACAAGAAGACCCCCCCCCAGAGTAAGCATCACCTGCAGCAGCCCACACATCAGAGGATCTAAGGGTGATGATGCTGCCTACTAACCTGCCTTAACTCCTTCGTGATGCATGCATCTACCACATTGCTGCTGCAGCTGCCATCCTTTGCTGACATAAGAACCCAGTTTTGATTTTCCAACATGGACTGAAGATTAATAGCTCTCTCTCAAGGAATCTTCCAAGCCTTCAGCTTCAGATTGAGAATGCTGAAGTGTCCACTTTCGTGGACTGAGCAGCTACTAGGTTCTCAGCCGCTTGAGCATGAAGAAAGCTGTTTTTGAACTTCCCCATCTGTATGATATAAGCAAATTAATAAATCCCTTTTTTAATATATATCTGTTCTTTTGGTTCTTTTCCTCTAGTGGAGCACATGACTAACAATACATGGACCCTGCCCTGCCACTGTATATTGGAAATCTATCACTTTTTTATTTTATAGGGTCTCACAGCTAAGACTTTGCCTTTAGTCTCAAAAGAAACAGATTTTTGGAGAGGGAAAAGGAGAAAGTTGAGAGTTAAGAAGTAGAAACCAGACCTAGACCTGCAACAGGAGAGAAATGTATACTTTATTAAGCATATAGTGAAGCAAACAGAGGCTTCTCTCCCAAAAAGGAGTTATCTGCAACTTGGTGGGGGTGGGGGTAAGATTTTACCCCCTTCTGGGTCCAGTTGGAATGTGTTTTGATGCCAAGGCCTGATGTCCTTGGAAGTATGAATGTTCTTTTGATTTCCCTGGGCAGAAACCATCAGTATCTCATGGAGGGGGGTGGGAGGACAGGAAAGATTGTCTCCACAGTCTCTTCACTCTCCAAAGAGTGACTGACTGATAAGGCTTGAACAAGGCCAGGTGGCCAATTTAGGGCTAGCCAATTATCAGGATTTATGGCTTTATGGCTCTCCTAATGATGCTTATGAGTATTTCGTTATTTCACACATTCTAACTGTAAGAGTTCAAAAAGCCACACTGGGGGCTGGAGAGATCCCCAGCACCCACATGGCAGCTGAGAACTGTCCAGTTCCAGGGAAATCTGATGCCCTCTTCTGACCTCCAGGGCATTGCATGACTCTGGTGCACAAACCTACATGCAGACAGTACATTCATACACATAATAAAATTAAATTAAAAATTAAAAAAATAAGCCACACTAACACACCGACAAAGATCAAAAAATGATTTTATTGGAAGCAGAGAAAGTTTAGGTTTAGAGAAAAGAGAAGAAATGGAACAGAGGAAGCAGAGAAGGTTTAGAGGGGGAAGGGGGAGACCAAACAAAGGGGACCGGAGCATGGAGTGACAGGAACAAAGAAATCTTTGCTCTGGGCATACATCCCAGCAAGCAAGTCAGTATGCAGCAGCAGCAGCGGCCCACAGTGCGTGGGTCTCTTATACAGAATCCAGGGGGAGGTACAGAACAGGCTTGTTAACTTTTTTAAATTCATTGGATTAAGCAGAGTTTAATGCACTGGGCAGTTTCTAATTGGACCAGCCCTTCATTTGAGAGAGAGTTCAGTTAACTTTGGACACTGGGGAGTGGGCTTCTTGACCTTCTTTGGGCATTCCTGAGATTGGGGTAGCTGGTGTCTTGGCAATTGGTTGCAGACCTCCAGCCATACATTCCATCTTTATCTTTTTTGGGGGGGTATTTTTGAGGCAGGGTCTTCCTTTAAGTCCCAGCTGGCCTGGAGCTAACTCTGTAGACCAGGCTGGCCTAGAACTCACAGAGATCTGCCTGCCTCTGCCTCCCAAGTGCTAGGATTAAACCACCACGCCCAGCTTTTTGTTTCTCTTTTTTTTTTTTTTTTTTTTTTTTTTTTTTTTTGTGGCTGGAGACCAGGAAGTACTTTGCTTTTATTGTTCTTTGGGAAATGTAAGAAAGTGTTACAAGCACTGTAACCTCATCTGCTCGTTGCTCCTTGGGTGTGCTGCTTGTTCGTTGGGTGTGCTGCTCGTTCGTTGGGTGTGCTGCTCGTTCGTTGGGTGTGCTGCTCATTGGGTGTGCTGCTCATTCAGTGTGCTGGTTAGTTTTTGTCAACTTGACTCAACTAGAGCCACCTGGAAAGGGGGTATTTGTTATCTTTTAGCTTTGTCCAGGCCCAGCACAGGCAGACCCCGGGTCTGACGAGGGGGGCTTTAGGACCCTGCGGACCCCAGTCCCTGGGCGCCAGCACACCCCCTGCTCTGGCTCTTCCCCTGCTGCACCAGAGCTCCACAGCCAGCCAGACCACCCCGCAGAAAAGCGGCCACTCCTACATAACAACTTTGAACTTGGACTTTTGAGCAACACTCAAACTGTTGGGACTTTGGGGACCCCTGGAGATGTACTAAATGTACTTTGTATTGTGAGGGCCAGAGGCATAATGTTAGGATTTAGACAGATAGGCAGTATTCCCCCAAGAGGCTCATGTGATGACTGCTTTGTCCCCAGATGGTAGTACGGCCTAAAGGTAATTGGATCATAAGGAGCTGCCTTCATTAAAAGACTAATCCACTGATGAGTTCACAGCTAAATGAGCTATGAGGAAATGGGAACTAGAGGAAGTAGGTCAACTGAGGGCACATCTTTGAAGGGTATATCTTGTCTTGTGTCCCTCCTTTTTCTCTCTACTTCAGTATAGGTCTCTGTCCAAGTACATTCCCATACACGATTTTCTGTGTGACCATGCATAGGCTGAGAATCAGTGGAGATAAGTGACAATGAACTGAAGTCTCTGAAACTGTGTGCCAGAATGGATTTTTTCTCTATGACAGTGATTTTTCTTCCTTCCTTCCTTCCTTCCTTCCTTCCTTCCTTCCTTCCTTCCTTCCTTCCTTCCTCTTCCTTCCTTTCTTCCTTCCTTCCTTTCTCTTCCTTCCTTCCTTCCTTCCTTCCTTCCTTCCTTCCTTCCTTCCTTCCTTCCTTCCTTTTTTTGGTCTTTTTGAGACAGGGTCTCCCTGAAGCCCCAGCTGTCCTGGAACTCTCTATGTGGACCAGGCTGCCTCAACTCACAGAGATCCACCTGGCTCTGCCTCCCCA
>VZQC01003084.1:427002-460649 GCA_009823505.1 Rhizomys pruinosus
TTTTTTTTTTTTTTGGCCTTTTTTGAGACAGGGTCTCCCTGTAGCCCCAGCTGTCCTGGAACTCACTCTGTAGACCAGGTTGGCCTTGAACTCACAAAGATCCGCCTGTCTCTGACTCACAAGTGCTAGGATTAAAGACGTGTGCCACCACGCCCAGCTTGTTTTGGATTTTACAGCAGTCCACAGTTAAGAGACTTTTAACAGACTGTGAACTTTTAAGTATTTGGACATTTTAAGGACTGTGTGGCTTTTAAGGTTGTACTGTCTTAGGTTGTGATTAATGATGACATCATACTTTGGGGATAAGAACTGGAAAGGTGGTGGTTTAATAGTGATGTGTTTTGTTTGTCAAATTGACAAGGGGTCAATTGTGCTGGATAGCTTTAGTGTCAACTTGACTCACCTGGGTTGAGGGAGCCTCAATTGGGGAATTGGCTCCATTGGACTGGCCTGTGGCCACATCTGTGGAGTATTGTCTTGATGGTTGAACAATGTGGGAGGGCCCAGCCCACAATGAGTAGTGCCACCCTGGACAGGTGGTTGTGTATGGTATAAGAAGGTGGGCTGGGCATGAGCCAGAGGAGCAAGCCAGTGAACCGCATTCCTCCATGGCCTGTGCTTCAGCTCCTGCCTCCAGGTTCCTGCCCTGAGTTCCTGCCTTGGGCTTCCTAAGTGATGAACTGTGACTCAGGAGATGTAAGCTGAATAAACCCTTTCCTCCCCAAGTTGGTGTCAGTCAGAGTGTTTTGTCACAGCAAGGAAGACAAACTAGGACAATTGGCCAAAGATCCAGAGGAAGAAATTTGAGAAAATTTTTTTTTTGGTCTTTTTGAGACAGGGTCTCCCTGTAGCCCCAGCTGTCCTGGAACTCACTCTGTAGACCAGGCTGGCCTTGAGCTCACAAAGATCCGCCTGCCTCTGCCTCCCAAGTGCTAGGATTAAAGGTGTGCACCACCATACCTGGCTGAGAAGTTTTTCACTGAAGTAATGGAAACTAATTTATCAGGCGCCAAAATAGAGCCTGATGTCATAGAAGAGTGGACTGGAAGCACCAAAAGGACAAGGAGGGGTTCCGACCACAGCCTGACTCTACACTGTGCCAACCTCATGATTCATTTAACTAATCTGTCTGCTCATTATAGTTTTGCAATATCACTGTTACAATTATCACATATTCCAGTTGCTCTCCTAGGATCCATCAATCCATTCCAGCCTTTTGTTTTCTATAGGAAAAAGGGCAAGATCTGTCTTCTGTAACTGCTTCAGAGCTGAACATGGATGGCTCAGGGTAAGAATTTTTAGGCTGGAAGATCACAGCATGATTTTCAGCTTTGAATGCTTTGGGTGTCTGTCAGAGTGTGAGCTCCAGAAGCCCATTGAAATGCAGAGACACCTAAGACCAGTGGCCCTCAGGAACTTGCTCTACCAGGCCAGCCTTTGGTTATGGAAAAATGGGCCATCACCACTACTCAGGAATCTTCCGCCTTTTTGAAAGCCAGACTCCTGCAAAGTGTGCTACCCACCCCCACTCTCACTGAATCCCATTCCCACCTTCTCCCTTAAATTCCCAGGCCAGACTCCATTCAGTGCCGGCTCTATCTTTCCCCTGAGCCTAGCCCCGGCTACCCTGAATTAAACTTTGTTCCAGAGAGCCTAAACCTCATGGCCTTTAATTTTGGGGGGAGCACGCCACAATATTCTGGTGCCGTGACTTGGATTGCCATTTTGCCCATCCTCGGGGCAGCCTCGGGATAGCCGGTAAGCCGGATATTGAGTGCAGGCTAAGACTGCACCCACCAGCATTCAGCCAAAGGTACCTTCTCTCCTCTCCTTATCCTACCCTACTCTATTCCCATGTGACTGTGTGTGAGAGTTAAGAGTGCATGTTATGGTTCCATAGTACTCGGGCTACGGAATCTGATTGGGCCCCAGCCTGCAGTTCTGCCGAAGTCGTTTAACCGCATCGGGCATTCATCACACTTGTGATGACTGAGCACGGGGTTTATACGTGTGGCCCTTATGGTAAGACTTCCTAAGTCACCTTGTGGGCAGCCGGCCGGACAGGCACCTGAGTGAGGGGAGATTCCATCTCCTACCCCTACCTTCTGTGTAACCCTGTATATGTTCTGCCCCCTCTAGCTGCCCCCTCTGCCTCGACATTTCCTGTCCTAACTACTGCTTTCCATCTGTCTTCCCTCTGATCCTCTTCCTTCATTCTTTTTAGTCTCCCATTATAGCTGTTCCCTTTTGGATCCCTGAGTGCCGGCAAAATCAGAGATTCCCTCCAATTTTTCCCGTCCAGATTGCTGTCTACCAGGACAGTGGAGACAGAATCCAGACCCGAATTTTGGCCTCCTCTGTGATTTTGAGATGCTGACTTCACAGACTAGTAGACCCTGATTTCAGAGACTCCCACACTGGTCACACGGACCTGGGGTCTCTGAGTGCCCACTTAGAACTAAGGCGGATGCGCCTTAGCACTCGGTGGCTGCTTTCTGAGACTAAAAATATCCATTTCCTTCCTACAGACCTCTTTTCTCTCTCTCCCTCTCCCTCTGTTCCTCTCATCTCTTCCTTATCCTCTAACCCCTACTATGGGAGCCTCATACTCTAAAGGAGAGGCCCTGGGTCTCACACCCTTGGAGTGTCTCCTACACTCTTTAAGAGAACTCAACCTCTCCAAGGAAATTAACCCTAAGGTCCTTAAGAGACTCCGCTCTACTATCTGGCCAGGATATCAATTAGCTAACAATATTGTCTGGCCTGAGACGGGTACCTTAGATCTCCAAATTCTCACAGCTTTGAGAGACTTCTGCCAGCGCTCTGGTAAATGGTCAGAATGCTTGTATGTACAGGCATTCTTTGCCCTTCGCTCCCATCCCTCTCTCTATTCCTCTTGCCACCCCCATCAGGTTCTCCTTGCCAAATCAGCAACACCCAGGTTCCAACTAAGGAACCTGTCCCCCTCGCTATACATTCGACCAAAACTCCACCTCTGCATTTGACCTTGACGTGGCTGACCTAGACTCTCCACTGGACCCTACCCCTCCTCCCATGGCTCTAGCCATGGCTACCCCAGCAGCTCTCCCTCCTCTCCCTGCCCCTTCTCCCACAGCTCCTGCCGTGGCTACCTCTGCAGCTCTCTCTCCTCTGCCTACCCCTCCTCCCACAGCTCCAGCAACTGCTTACCCTTTGCCTACACTTCCCTGGCTCTGCCAGCCACAGTCTCCTCTGCTCCAGACCCCTCACCCACCTCCCACTATACCCGCTCCATACTCATCCAGGTGGACTTTTCCCCCTCTGACAAGTAGCAGGGATGCAAGGCTTAGTAAGAGTCCAGGTCACTTTTTCCCTGGATGATTTATCACAGATTGAAAAGCTATTGGGCTCCTTTTCCACAGACCCTGCCAGGTTCATTAAAGAATTTCGGCCGTGCCTGGTGGCACATGCCTTTAATCCTAGCACTTGGCAGGCAGAGGCAGGCGGATCTTTGTGAGTTCAAGGCCAGCCTGGTCTACGGAGTGAGTTCCCGGACAGCTGGGACTACAGGGAGACCCTGTCTTGAAAAGACCAAAAAAAAAAAAAAAAAAAAGACTCAAAATGAGCCTACCACCTTACCTAGCCATACCANACCCAGGTTGGAATTATCAAATCCCAACAGCAGAGGAACCCAACCCAGATAACCAAACCAGGGATCACATGATCACCTGCCTATTGGAAGGGCTTCAGAATGCCTCTCATAAATCAGTTAAGCCAGGTGTAGTGGCGCACGCCTTTAATCCTAGCACTTGGGAGCCAGAGGCAGGCGGATCTTTGTGAGTTCAAGGCCAGCCTGGTCTACAGAGCGAGTTCCAGGACACCTGGGGCTACAGGGAAACCTTGTCTCGAAAAGACCAAAAAATAAAAAAATAAAAAATAAAATAAATCAGTTAACTATGATAAGCTTCGGGAAGTCATCCAAGATAAGTATGAGAACCCCTCCCAATTTTTAGCCAGACTCACCCAGGCTCTGATAAGATACACTAGATATGACCCAGAGTCTCGGGAGGGTATCCTTATGATTAATCCCCATTTCATTCTTCAGTCTGCTCCTGATATACGGAAAAAAACTTAGGCGTTTAGAACAGGGACCAGCCACCCCCCAAGGAGAGCTCCTTGAAAGGCATTTAAAGTCTATAATGGCAGAGAGGAATTGGAGAGAGCTGAATCTCAGGCCCAGCATAGCCAAACCCGCTGCTGCCCTCCGGGCTCCTCCCAGGAGGCTTGCCTCCAACGCATGCCAATGGACAAATGAAGCTGACTCCATGCCGCCAGGACCCTGCTTCAAGTGTGGACAAACAGGACACTGGTCCTGCATCTGCCCCACACCTCGTCAACTAAGGGGACCGTGCCCTGCGTGTGGGGAAAGGGGCCACTGGAGAAGTGATTGTCCTACTGTGCCTATGCATGGGAGAACCATCCCTTCTGAGGCCCCGCCCCCGCACCCACCTGATGCTGTTCAAGACATCCTGGGACTGGCGGCTGAAGATTGATGCGGCCCTGAACCTCCATCCCGGAATGCCTCATTCGCTATCACCATGGAGGAGCCCAGGGTCAGTGCCCACGTGGTGGATAAGTTGTTTATTTTCATCCCCCTCATACTTGGGCAAAACCTTCCCCTCGCAGCTCTCTGTGGTGGGTGTTGATGGAAAAACCCACAGTCCTAAGAGTACAGGCCCTGTTCCCTGTGTTTTCTGGTATATTCCCCTCACCCGATCCTTCTTAGTCATGCCCTCTTGCCCCTCTTCTTTTCTGGGAAGAGATTTAATGCAAAAACTATCATTTACATTATCCCTCCCTTCCCCCTCTCCAATCTTCCTTCTTACATTGGTTCCGCCCTGTTACTCTCCACCCAGCTCCTGGCCGCTCCCAGCCTCTGAGGTTAATCCCAGGGTGTGGGAAACTTCTACCCCCAGCTAGCCTCCCACCACGCCCCAGTTCTTATTGCTCTCAAAGATCCCTCTGTGTTCCCTTGCAGGGCTCAGTACCCTATAGCTCTTAAACACAGACAGGGTCTCGAACCCGTTATTCAGAGATTGCTCAAGGCAAGCCTCCTCAAACCTACCCACTCTCCCTAACACACTTGAATTCTCCCTGAGCTTAAGGTGGATGGGTCCTACCACTTAGTGTAAGACCTCAGCCTTATCAGTGCAGCTGTAGTTCCTATTCATCCCATAGTTCACAACCCTTATACGCTCCTGTCTCATATTTCCTCCTCCACAACTCACTTTACTATATTAGACCTTAAAGATGCCTTTTTTTCCATCCCCCTGCATCCTGACTCACACAATTTTTTGCCTTCACCCGGGAGGATCCCGATACTGGGGCGAGTTCACAGCTGACCTGGACAGTTCTTCCTCATGGGTTCAGGGACAGCCCTCACTTATTTGGTCAGACCCTGGCCTGGGATCTTTCTGCCTTAAACTTACAATCATCCATGGTGCTGTAATATGTGGATGACATACTCCTTTGCTCCCCCTCTCTTGCCCTCTCAAAAACTCACACTTCTCTCATTCTCAACTTCCTTGGTGAGAAGGGATACGGGGTCTCTCCCTCCGAGGCCCAACTCTCCCTTCCCCAGGTTAAGTACCTTGGATTCCTGCTCACCCCCACTTCCCGCACCTTAACTATCGCAAAATCACCTCAAATCTCTACAGCCCCCCACTACTAAGGAAGCAATCCTTTCCTTCCTGGGTATAACAGGATATCTAAGGACTTGGATTCCTAATTTTGCTCTCCTGGCAAAGCCCCTATACAAGGCTTCAAAGGGAGATGTCTCTGAACCTGTGGATCCCTTAGGCCATGTTAAGGCTGCCTTCTTCTCTATCAGGGATGCCCTTCTTCAAGCACCTGCTCTGGCCCTTCCAGACCTCACTGCCCCCTTTCCAGTTCCAGGGGAATCTGAAACCCTCTTGTGACCTCCAAGGCATTGCACGACAAGGATGCACAAACCAGCATGCAGATAGTACATTCGTACACATAGAAAATAAATAAAAATTTAAAAAATTATTTAAAAAAGTAAATTTAAGGGGCTGGAGAGATGGTCTAGTGGTTAAGAGCACCAACAATGGCCTAGCGGTTAAGAGCGCCGACCGCTCTTACAGAGGACCCGGGTTCGATCCCCAGCACCCACATGGTGGCCGAGAACCGTCTGAAACTCCAATTCCAGGAGAACTCCAGTTCCAGGGGTATCCAACACCCTCTTCTGACCTCCGCGGCATTGCACGACATGGGTGCACAGACTTGCATGCAGACAGTACATTGATACATGTACAGAAATAAATAAATGCCGGGGGTGATGGCGCACGCCTTTAATCCTAGCACTTGGGAGGCAGAGGCACGCGGATCTTTGTGAGTTCAAGGCCCACCTGGTCTACAGAGTGAGTTCCAGGACAGCCAGAGCTACAGGGAGACCCTGTCTCAAAAAGACCCCCCCCAAAAAAAAAAAGCATCAACCACTCTTGCAGAGGACCTGGGTTTGATTCCAGCACCCACATGGTGGCTGAGAACTGTTTAACTCCAGGGGAATCTGATGCCCTCTTCTGCCCTCCAAAGCATTGCATGACATGGGTGCACAAACCTACATGCATACATTCATACACATAAATTTAAAAAAAAGTAACTTTAAACCAGGCATGGTGGCACATGGCTTTAGTCCTAGCACTCGGGAGGGAGAGGCAGGCAGATCTCTGTAAGGCCAACCTGGTCTACATAGCGAATTCCAGGCCAGCTGAAGCTACAGGGTAACCCTATCTCAAAAAGCCCCCCCCAAAAAAAAAGTAACTTTAGGGCTCGGTACATTCCTCTAATCCAAGCATTCTGCCTTAACTACAGAAGCAGAGCCAGGCTGATCTGAGTTCTAGGCCAACCTGGTCTACATAGCAAGTTTCAGGCCAGCCAGAGATACATAGTAAGTCCATGTCTCTTAAAAAACAAAACATCCAGCACTTGGGAGGCAGAGGCAAGCAGATCTCTGTGAGTTCAAGGCCAGCCTGGTCTACAGAGTGAGTTCCAGGACAGCCAGAGCTACAGGGAGACCCTGTCTCAAAAAGATCAAAAGAAGGGCTGGAGAGATGGCCTAGCGGTTAAGAGCGCCGACCGCTCTTACAGAGGACCCGGGTTCGATCCCCAGCACCCACATGGCGGCTGAGAGCCGTCTGAAACTCCAATTCCAGGAGAACTCCAGTTCCAGGGGAATCGGAGACCCTCTTCTGACCTCCGCGNAAAAAAAAAAAAAAAAAAAAAGATCAAAAGAAAAAACAAAAACAAACAACACAACAAAGCCAGGCCTGGTGGTACAAGCCTTTAATCCCAACACTCAGGAGGCAAAGGGGGGCATAACTCTGTGAGTTCAAAGCCAGCCTGGTCTACACAGTAAGTTCCAGGACAGCTGGGGCTGCAGGAAGACCCTGTCTCAAAAAGACCAAAACAAAACAAAAAAGATTTTCAAATTAAAGTATTAGAAGCTTGGGGCTGGAGAGATGGCCTAGTGGTTGAAAGCCTCAACCGTTCTTGCAGAGGACCTGGGTTCGATGCCCAGCACCCACATGGCAGCTGAGAACTGTCTATAACTCCAATTCCAGGAGAACTCCAGTTCCAGGGGAATCTGACACCCTCTTCTGACCTATGTGGCATTGCACGACATGGGTGCACGAACCTACATGCAGACAGTACATTCATACCCATAAATAAATAAAATTTAAATTAAAAGTATTAGAAGTTAGTACAAATTAAATATTCATGGAATAAAATATTAACTAAATGTGAAAAAGAATGAATTTATTTTTAAAGATCTACTTGTTATTTTTATGTGTATGTGTCTGCTTCTGAGTTTATGTGTGCCATGTGCATGCCTGATGCCCACGGAGGCCAGAGAGGGTGTAGGGTTCCCTGGAATTGGAGTTACATGTGGTTGTGAGCTGCCACATGGGTACTGGGAACTGAACCTAGGTGCTGTGCAAGAGCAACAGGTGCTTCAAACTACTGAGTTATCTCTCACTCCCCTTTTCTATGATTTTATTTATTTATTTATTGTCTTTTTCAGAAGGGTCTCCCTGTAGCCCCCAGCTGTCCTGGAACTCACTCTATAGACCAGGCTGTCCTTGAACTCACAAAGATCCACCTGCCTCTGCCACCCAAGTGATGATTTATTTTAAATTATTATTATTATTATTATTATTATTGTCTTTTTGAGACAGGGTCTCCCTGTAGCCCCACTTGACCTGGAACTATGTAGACCAGGCTGGCCTTGAACTCACAGAGCTCTGCCTGTCTCTGCCTCCCAAGTGCTGGGATTAAAGATGTGCTCCACCATGCCTGGCTAAAATATTATTTTTATGGATATGTATGTAAGTCTGTATATGTATGTATGTAAGTACACCTCTGTTATGAAATGCATACAGAGGTCAGAAGAGGGTGTCAGAGTCTCCTGGAACTGGATATGGGTATTGGGAATCAAACCTGGGTTCTCTCCTCTGCAAGAGTAGCCAGTGCTCTTAACCACTAAAGGATTGCTCCATCACCCCACTTTTCTATTATTTTATTTATTTATTTTTTGGTATTTTAGAGACAGGGTTTCCCTGTAGCCCCAGCTGTCCTGGAACTCGCTCTGTAGACCAGGCTGGCCTTGAACTCACAAAGATACGCCTGCCTCTGCCTCCCGAGTGCTAGGATTAAAAGCATGCGCCACCATGCCCGGCTCTCTTTTTTAATCCTAGCACTCAGGAGGCAGAGGCAGGTGGATCTTTGTGAGTTCAAGGCCAGCCTGGTCTACAGAGCGAGTTCCAGGACAGCTGGGGCTACAGGGAGACTCTGTCTTGAAAAGACCAAACAAACCAACAAACAAAAAAACAAAACCAAAAGATATACTTAAAATAATTTAATTAGGTAAATTATAAATAAAGGCAAGAAAAAAATTTTAAGAAAACGTTTAAAAAACAACAGAAACTATTTAATTTTGGTTTCTGTAAGATTCTTGAAAATTAGAAGACAGCTTCTAAGCTCTTCTTCAACTCTAAATCTCATGATAAAGAAAAATAAGACAGAACAAAATCACCCAAATAAAAGCAAATGTGTTGGGTTGGAGAGATGGCTCAGTGGTTAAGAACACCAACTGCTTTTCCAGAGGACCAGGTTTGAGCACCCACATGGCGGCTAATAACTGTCTTTGAGCCTGGTGTGGTGGCTCATGCCTTTAATCCCAGCACTCAGGAGGCAGAAGCAGGCAGATTTCTGTGAGTTCAAGTCCAGCCTGGTTTATAGGGCAAGTTCCAGGCCAGCTGGGGCTACAGGGAGACCCTGTCTCAAAAACACCAAAAAAAATAAATAAATAAAAGAAAATGTAGATAGTTATACCATAACTTTCAACCTTTAAATGAGACAGATGCCACTTCCAGGTCAGAGTTAAATTGATCTTGAATATTTTTACCATCCTCTTCATTTAAGTACTTCACAAATTGAGAACACATGTTCATATCAAATTGTTAGGCAATATGAATTTCATTCCCATGGCAACACCCTGAGCTGATCCTTCTGAGTTTGGGTCCAGTGGGTGTTCTATTTTGATGTCTGGCATGCCTGCCAGAAAGACTATATATGCTTGAACACTGTTCCACAATCATCTGGGCACCAATGCCAAATTTACTGATGTAGTCATGGTTTCAATAATGGTTTCAACAATTAAAACATTTCTTCATTATTTCATTTTTTTTTTTTTCTTTTATTGTTTTGAGACAGGGTCCTCCCTTTAGTCTCAGCTGGCCTGGAGCTTTCTCTGTAGACCAGGCTGACCTTGAACTCACAGAGAGTGGCCTGCCTCTGCCTCCCAAGTGCTGGGACTGAAGGTGTGTGCTACCATGCCTGGTCTTCTTCATTTTTTTAAGAGTGCTATCCAGTGTATTCTTGGAACTGGGATATTAAAAAATAGGAGACAGGTGGTCCAAAGTGTTGAGCTGGAAGTCTGCTCTGTCCTGGCTCACTCGCAGGAGATGAGTCCCAGGATATGGCCTTCCAGGGGCTGCTGCCTACTCCTTGCTGCACTGTGGGAAAATTTAGTTAAGATGGGTAGCATTCTAAACCAATGGGACCTCCCTGGCCACACCCATGGGGTGGGATGTAGTTTTAGGATTTGGCCCTGGGAGTTGAGTTGTGCTGTCTATATAACCAGACATTTTGGAATAAAACATTCTCTACGTATGTGGATCTTAACATGTGTCCATGTGGTGTGCTTTCCACATGGATAGTCCTAGGAATAAATGAGACACCCCACAAATGGCACCCAGACATAGGGCTAGAGGAAATCTTGACAAATTAGGTATGCAAACCTCTAAATCTTGCCTTCTTCTTCTCTTTCTTCTCTCTCTCTCCTGATATCTTTCTTTTGCAGTAGAGCCTTCTCTCCTGCTGGTTTCAGTGGATGGGAGGGTGATCTGGGAACATGTGGCTATGTACATGTGGAGGAAAACTGCCAGGTTCCAGTTTGGATCAGAGAGAGTATCCCTTTCCCTCCAGGCATGTACCTCCTGGCTTGGTCACTCCTGCAGGCTATAAAGACCAGTGACTTCAAGGCTGAGTTTAATATCAAGGCTTAGTAGCCATGCTTGGCCTTTGAATAATTTTTCATAATTTTACAGGGCTAAAATAAAACATTGTGGTTTTAGCCAGGCATGGTGGCGCACACCTGTAATCCTAGCACTTGGGAGGCAGAGGCAGGCGGATCTTTGTGAGTTCAAGGCCAGCCTGGTCTACAGAGCGAATTCCAGAACAGCTGGGAGTACAGGGAGACCCTGTCTCCAAAAGACCAAAAACAAAAACAAACAAACAAAAAAACTTTGTGGTTTTAACTTCAAAACAAAACAAAACACACACACACAAAAAAAAAACCCAACCAAAAAAACAACAAAAAAAATTAGACTTCATCCCCTACAGTGAAGAACCAGTTCCTCAGGTTCAGTTCCAGCTTTAACTTGTTCATATGTAAATTTTCTTCAGGTAGCTCTATGGCTTTGCCAAGGCTGGAGCCCACTTCTTTCTGATGCAAATTAAGGCCTTTCACAAGAAGCACCCAACCAAGAGCAGTTTTTTTTCCAGATAATTTTAAGCCATGGCCACTTAATACCTTTCTCTTAAATTTTGAATACAAAATCTGTTTTTAGATAAAAGTGTATTGCTCTCTTGTCTTATTGTGGGTTTTTTGGTAACTATTTCTAAAATTAACTTCTTACCTAAACCTGCCAGCTATTTGTGAATACAAAATTGGGGTTCAGCTAGCTGTATCACTTAAGTAATTCAAATCCATTTCATCATGCTTAACTTAAAATGTAATTTTTTTTTTTTGGTCTTTTTGAGACAGGGTCTCTCTATAGCCCCAGCAGTCCTGGAACTCATTCTGTAGACCAGGCTGGCCTTGAACTCACAAAGATCCACCCGCCTCTGCCTCCCAAGTGCTAGGATTAAAGGCGTGCGCCACGACACCTGGCTTAAAATGTAATATTTTTACTTAATCCCTAGGTACACTAGATATCTTTTGAGTAAAAATATGTGCACTATTAAAATTAATTGGTTGATTTAATTTTATCTTGATCTTTTTAAATGTGTTTCACATTAACAATTTTTTCCCACAGTGTGGTGGTTTGAATGAGTGTCCCCCATAGGCTGTAAGTATTCAGACATTTGTCTCCAGTTGCTGGCACTGTTTTTGGAGGTCTTAGAAGGTGTGGCTGTGCTGGAGGAAGTGCATTGTTGGGGGGCAGGCTTAGTGAGTTTTAACAAGCCTCGTGGTCTTCAGGTGCTCTCTCTCTGCTTCCTGTGCTCATTGCGAGATGTGACCCTTGGTTTGCTGCTCCAGTCTCCAGCCTCCATGCCTCCCGCCACAATGGACTCTAATTCCCTGGAACTGTCAATCGTAAGCTCAAATAAACTCTTCCTTTTATAAGTTCCTTGGTCACGGTGTTTTATCACAGCAACAGAAAAGCGACGAATACAGTTTTTGGTACTAGTAGTGGGGTGTTGGCTGTGAAAACCTGACCAGTGTATTTTTGGAGAAATGTGGAAGACTTTTGGAACTTTGGGCTAGAAAGGCTGTTGACTACTATAAGCAGAGCTTAAGGGCCATTCTAGTGAGGCTGGAAGAAAGCATTGCTCAAAAAAAAATGTAGGTTCCAGAGGAAAATAAAGACTTAGGCAACAACTGGGATATTTTGATAAAGAGTCTGGCAGCAGTTTGCCCACAGCCCAGATGCTTGCCTGATGCTAAGTTGAAAGCAATGGACTGATGTTTTTGGGGGAGGATATTTCAAGAAAGCCTAATGTAGAAATGGGTGTGGCTTTTAATGGTGATATTATACAGATCTACAGTGAAAAAGAGCAAATGGGGCAGAAGGAAATGCAGAATGTACAGTTTGGATCGATAACTGCACTAGGAAGATTAAAGGTGGGGCTGAGGCATGTGAAGGAGAGGCTCCCTTTCATAAGGAGACTAAGTGAAAGGAGAGGCCTAGTATTTACAAGTAAACAAAAAGATCAGTGCCTTCAGGGAAGACCACATCCACTAATCGCCAGCAAGTCCAGGGCAGAAAAGTTGCAAATGTGGTTGAAATAGGCCAGAGCCATCCTGCAACTTGCAGCCAGATTTGACAATTTCATTCATGTGGGTTGCTGGTTTTAGAGGCATGAGTTTGCAAGAGTGAAGGGTCATCAGTTCTTCCTCCACAGTTTCAGAGAGCTGCCAAGGTCAGGCAGAGTGCTGCAGGGGTGTCCCTGAATAAAAAGGCCCTGATAGTCCATTGCGTGAAGCTGTGAATGTGAAGCCTGATTTGGCAGTGGAGACCACAAGAGATGCCAGACCTGTGAGATCTTTGCCAAAGGGAGCTGCATACAGGGAGTCGGTACCAGCCTAAGAAAGATATGTATGTTGCAAGCAAAGCTGGAAAAAGCTGAGCCATCTAAGCCCTTTGGAAGTCAATCCCGAAGTTGCATGGTGTAGCTACTGGACTTGGTGTTTACCTGCTGGTTTTCGGTTGTTTTGGTCCTCACTATGCCTCTATTTCTCCTTTTTGGGATGGGAATGTATATGGTTCCACTGTATGTTGGGAATATGTAATTATGTCTTTTGATTTTACAGGAGCTTACAGTTAAGGAGTTAGCCTGGGTTCAGAAGAGACTTTGGACTTAGACTTTTGAATGGCATTGAAACTGGTAAAGAACTATTGGACTTTTAAAGTTGGGACTAAATCATTTGCATTATATGTGCCAGGAGCCTATGGGGCCAGGGAGTGAATGTGGTGGTTTGAATGAGTGTCCCCCATAGGCTGGTAACGTATTCAGACATTTGTCCAGTGTTGGTGGCAGTGTTCGTTTTGGAGGTCTTAGAAGGTGTGGTCACGTGCTAGAGGAGTACGTTATTGGGGGCAGGCTTGTGAAGTTACAACCGCCGTGGTCTCCAGTGCCGCCCTCTCGGCTCTGCTCGTGTGCTCATTGTGAACGTGGCCCTCTGTGTGACTTGCTTCGCCAGCCCCAGCCCGCCATGCCTCCCAACCCAAGGCGGGAACCGGCTACATTCTGGGAAGTCAATGTAAGTCACAACAAACTCGCTCCGTTTATCAATCCTTGGGCATGGGGTTTTATCACAGCACATAAAAGGAACTAATACATGATCTTTTAAATGTTAACGCTATACCAGTTAAAACATTGTCTCTGAGTTGGAACTTGGCCCTTCCTTCTCAAGTCACAGATTTATATTAAACTGCCAACACGTAATTCAATTTCAACAAAAGGTTATGGGTATTTTATCAAAAATTAAAAAATTCCATTATACTCTTATGTTCTATACGGCCACCTACGGGTTACGCCCTTTCAACATCTGGAACAAAGATACAACCAGGTTTTCTTTAGTTTTTTTTTGGTCCCTTTTTGGGACAAGGGTTCTCCCTGTAGCCCAGCTGTTCCTGGAACTCACTTTGTAGACCAGGCTGGCCTTGACTCACAAGATTAAAGCAATGCACCACCATCCCACAACACCAGGTTTTCTTTTTTTTTTTGTTTTTATTTTTTTCTTTTTTTTTTTTTTTTAATTTTAATTTATTTCGTATGTGTATGGATGTAACTGTCTGCATGCAGTTTGTGCACCATGTCGTGCAATGCCAATGGAGGTTTTAGAAGAGGTGTCAGATTCCCTTGGAACTGCAGTTCGCCTGGAATTGGAGTTTCAGATGGTCTTGGCCGCGATGTGTGGGTGCTGCGATTGAACCCGGTTCCTCGGCCAAGAGCGTCGGCACTCTTAAACTGCTAGGCCCCATCTCTCCAGCCCCAACACCAGCCTTCATAGTATTAAAGTGTTAGTAAATTTTTGGGTCTTTTGGAATATATTATATAAATACTATATATATATATTATATATACATAGAATGCATTATATATTGTGGGGAATAATATATAGATATATTTATATATATATATAGATATAAAACTATATGATAGATAATAATAAATTATGGGGCTGGAGAGCTGGCCGAGTGGTTTAAGAGCGTCGACTGCTCTGGCAGAGGACCCCAGTTCAATCCCCAACACCCAAAACAGAACAAAATAAAAAAAAAAAAAAACTCCCGTTCCAGGGGAATCACGACACCCTCGTCTGACCTACCCAGCATTGCACGCACGGGTGCACAAAACCTACATGCCAACAGTATACTCATACACTATAAAATCAAATAAAATTTTAAAATTGAAAAATTAAAAAAATTGTGAATTCCCAGTAACATCATTACAGAATTCCGGCTGCAATTGTTTTTAATTTATGTTGCATACAGGCCAATGCAATCTGGTTTCTTTCAGATGGCCAGTGGGTTGTACAAAGGTTCCAGTGGGGACCACCAATCTGGGAATCTTGTGTTCAGGCCGGCATTTCATTTGGGTGGCAGTGGGTTGGAAAGAGATTCGAGTGCAGACAACCAATCTGTGTAGCTGGTGTTGTGAGTGATCAGTTGGTTTGGGAAAAGGCTCCTTTTTTGGACCACCAACCTGGGAAGTTGTTGTGAAATTCCTGTCCTGGTTTGGGCAGGTGGAAAGTTATGGTCAAGAGTGGGAAACGTGTCCCAGGGTATGGACCTGAGTGGAAGTACCTCTCAGGTCGGTTTACAGAAAGTAAACCGACTGACCTCTGCACCGAAGGGTCAGTTCGCCCACAGTGTCTGCAAAGTCGGCAACTGTGTTCCCCTTCCCTGAGCAGGACCGCACTGAACCACTCCTGACAAAGGAAGTTTCCTAGAAGCTCCCACACACAAAAAAATTCAGATGGTAATGGAATTGTTGTTCCGTAACTATAAAATAACCAACTGCTAAGGTAACATGTTTCGCATTTTCATATATATCCAGTCTTTAATTAACTATGGGCATAAGAGTATAAAGGAAAATTTTATTAATATCCAATACTGAAAAACTTTTTAGAAAAATTTTATGTTATTTATTTTTAATGGCGTATGAATGTCCTGTCTGCATGATAGGTTTTGTGCACCCATAGTCGTGCAAGCTGCGGAGGTTCAAAGAGGGTGTGGATCCCCCGGGAATGGAGTTTTGCCTGGAAGTGAAGTTACAGACGGTGCGCAGCCACCTTGGGAGGTACTTGGGAATCGAAGCCGGGTCCTCTGCCAAAAGAGCAGTTTGGTGCGCTTAACTGCTAGGAGGCCATCTTTCCAGCCCTGATACTGAAATATCTTTAAAGCAGGTTTTCAATGCCAGGCCTGGAGAAGGCATCTCCAAGAGCTTTGAGGAAGATGGTCATTAAAATCCACTCTGTCCGGGAGTGGTGGTGCATGCCGTTAAATCTTAGCACGTGAGAGGCAGAGGCAGGTGGGATCTTTGTGAGTTCAGGCCAGCTTGGTCTACAGATTGAGTTCCAGGGCCTGCTGATGCCTACAGGGAGACACTGTCTCTAAAAAGACCAAAGAAAAAATCCACTCTATAAGAGTTGCTTTAAAATACATTATATATATAGTATATTATATATATATATATATATATATATATATTTGTGGGGGGGGGCTAGGATGAAAGGCATGCACCACCACACCTTTTTTTTTTTTTTTTTAAATTTTAAAATAAACATATTCATGGGGCTGGAGAGAGGGTCTA
Source organism: Rhizomys pruinosus (assembly GCA_009823505.1). NCBI lineage: Eukaryota > Metazoa > Chordata > Mammalia > Rodentia > Spalacidae > Rhizomys > Rhizomys pruinosus. Next base: position 443,167 of record VZQC01003084.1, read on the forward strand.
GCGGTTAGGAAGGTCGAGCAACCGACCGCTCTTGCAGAGGACATGGGTTCGATCCCCAGCACCACATGGCAGCCGAGAGCCGTTGAAACTCCAATTCCAGGGAGAACTCCCAGCTCAGGGGAGTCTGAGACCCTCGTCTGACCTCCGCGGCATTGCATGACATGGTGCCCGACTTGCATGCAGACAGTACATTCATACACATACAGAATAAATAATAATAAAAAACGTTAAAAAAAATAATAACATATTCCGCTGGACGTGGTGGTGCATGCCGTTACTCCTAGCACTTGGGAGGCAACAAGGCAAGGTGGATCTTTGTGAGGCTCAAGGCCAGCCGGTCTACAGGTGGAGTTTCAGGACAGCTTGGACTACAAGGAGAAACCTTGTCTCGAAAAGACCAAAAAAAAACAAAAAAAAAATTCAAGCCAGCGTGGTGGTACATAGCGTTTAATAATCCTACACTTGCTTGGGAGGGAGGCAGAGCTGGCTGGAATCTTGTGAAGTTTCAAGGCCAGCCTGGGCGACAGAGTGAGTTCTTGGACAGCTGTTGCTACAAAAGAAACCCTGGCTCAAAAGGCAAAAAAAAAAAAAAAAAAAAAAAATATATATATATAATATATATATATATATTATATATATGTCATAAAATTTATACAGACAATACAAAATAAACAATAATTAAGTAAATGGATTGATTTCTCTGAAGTCATAATCTAGTCAAATATGTTTGTATGAGAAATTGTTTTTTTATTAAAATTTATTTTAGTACTTCCTAGAGAATACAGACTTGAATGAAATACATTCATTTCATAAATACATGCAGCAAAACTTTCCTACCAGAGTGTTCACTCCAGCTGAGGTGTGCCTCTGAGCTGGAGGGCTATCCATCAGCTTTTCAACTTCACATAGTATCTGCCTCTGCCACAAGCTCAATTCTGCCTGCTCATATCATATAGTTTTAAAAGAACAAAGTGTATATTTAGTTAAAATTTAGTTGGCAGGTATTCAACTTTGCCCAAGATTTGTCTACATAATGTCTATATTAGTTAAATTTGGTTGAAGGTTTTCGTGGAAATGGTAAAACATTTGAACTAAGTGTGAATTAGAAACTGTTCCTTTGTTTTATTTTTCTAATTTGTAGTGCCTTTGGGGTCCCCACAATACCTTTGGGGTTCAGCTCCACAAATGGGTCTCTATATCTTTCTGTTTTATACCGGATAACCTGTACCATTTCTTTACCTGTAGGACAATTTATAGAAATTAAGTTTAAGTTAATTCCCAAATAAATAGCATACAGTCATGATACACAGTGTTGGGTGAATTTGATGAAGCTTATCCTTTGAGCTCCTGTTTATAGGTATGTGTAATACAACTTGGGCATCGATAGGTCAAAATATAAAATTTTAAAACACAAAACGAGGGAGATGGTGGTGTACTCCCTCTGAGTTATAAATGAAAACTCTGTATTTCCAAACCATTATTGATAAATTTTCAATTTTGGAGATCTTGAAACTAACAAGGGGCAGGAGATTTGTATCTTCCCACAGGTAAACCCCCCAACCTACATGCCTGCCACTGTCACTGAGTTTTTGGCATTGTCAGCCTGGCCTGGGCACTGCTAGCCGCGAGCTGCCCCATCTCACATTAAAGAAAGCGGAAGCTCAGACTGCCTGAGTCACAAAAACTGAGCATCTCTCTGAATTCAATTTGAGATAAAAACTGGTTTATCTGGTGGCTAATGAAGTTTACTTCAGATGCGTGAAAGAACCTTCTTACCATCTCCCTTTTTTTTTTTTTTTTTATTTTTTTTTTTGGTCTTTTGAGACAGGGTGCTCCCTGTACCGCCCCAGCCTGTCCTCCTGTAACTCGCTCAGTAGACCAGGTTTGGCCTTGAACTCACAAAAAAAAAACCGGCCTGCCTCTGCCTCCCAAGGGTGCTAGGATTTAAAGGCATGCACCACCATGCCCTGGCCACATTCTCCTTGTGGGAAAAAAAAACATGATGGGTAATGAATGCGGGGATTGTAGAGAGGTGGTTGGCAAAGACCTCCCTCTCTAGTTTCCTCGCCGCCGGAGATCTTCACTCCGTTCGGCCGCGACAGTGGGGCTGGGGGAGAGCAGTTGTGCTGCTGAACCGAAAACAATCATGGCAGGGAGTCGAGTCAAAGGGTTACAGCTCAAAAACTCACCTTTATTGCAGGTTCACTGAGGCTTATAAGCCGTGCTGGCTTCCCCATTTGGGCATATGTCTCTTCCCAACTGGTCTTTTTAGGAGGTTTAATTTACAAGTTCCTAATTAATCCAATCACTTCCCTTCCTAGCATAGTCACTAATTATCATATTAGTACACAGAAGCTAGCCTTCCTTGCTCTGATGGGCGGGGGTGAGTTCGAGAAAATCTAGCACAGGATTTCTTTTGTCCTACAGGCCTATCTTCTCATCTATTCCATGCCGTCAAATGAAGTAATTCCCTAACTTTAAAGTAGAGCCAACTGTTACAGGGGAAAGGTTCTTTTCTTTTTTTTTACTTTTTTTTTTTTCGTTTTTTTTTTTTTGTATTTTTGGACAGGGTCTCTCTTTAGTCGCAGCCAGTCTGATGCTCGCTCTAGAACCAGACTGATTTGAACTCAACAGAGTTCTGCCTGCCTCTGCCTCCCAAGTGCTGGGATTAAAGGAATGTGTTACCACCACGCACAGCGTTAATGTGTATTTCTTATAAAACCAGGTATACTACTTTTCCTTTTTTTTTTAAGTTTATTTATTTATTTATGTGTATGAATGTACGATCTGCATGTATGTTGGTTCACCCATGTTGTCCAATGCCCGCAGAGGTCAGAAAGGGCATCAGATCGCTGAACGGGAGTTCTCCTGGAATTGGAGTTACAAGACGGTTCTCGCAGCCACAATGGGGGTGCTGGGGATCGAACCCGGGTCCGCTGCAAGAAGCAGTCAGTGCTTCTTAACCACTAGGCCATCTCTTCTCTCCAGCCCAACTAATTTCCTTTAATTGACTGATAGACAATAGGAACTGTGAAAGGATTATTCTCTTTTCAGAGCCAAATATAATACTTTATAAGCTTTATAATTTTGTCTTTATAAGCTGTGTAATTAAGCAAAATATATATACAGGAGAGCTCTGACTATCAGCAATGGTTATTCTGCCAAGTGGACTGTGGGGGTTTGAATGATAGTGTCCCACATAGTATTTAAGGATTCGAATTTTGTCTCCAGTTGGCCCGGCACTGTTCTTGGGAGGTCTTAGAAGGTTGGCAATGCTGGAGGAAGTTGTCACTGGGGGCAAGCGTAGTGAGTTTAACAAGCATTGCAGTCCTCCCAGTCCTCTCTCTCTTGGCTTCCGGTGCTCATTGCGGATTTTTGACCCGTGGCTTGCTGCTTCCCCAGCCCTGGCCCACCATGCCCTCCTGCCACAATGGACTCCCTGTATTTCCCTGGAACTGCCAATCGTAATCTCAAATAACTCTTCCCTTTTATAGTTCCCGTGATCATGGTGGTTTTAACACAGCAACAGATAATGGACTAATACAGAGACATTGGCTAGGAGATCCAAGCCCCCCAAGCCCCAAAAAGATAAGGCCTTTTGCCTATAAACATGGGATATCTGCAAGGAGAAATGTGGTGGTTTTAGGCACCGATTCTGAAGAAAGACCTGGTGGTAAGCATGGGAAAGATGTATATGGAGACCACACTTCCACAAGGGAATCTGATTCCCTGGAACCGTCAACAATAAGCTCAATAAACCTTTCCTTTTATAAGTTCCCTTGATCATGGTGGGTTTTTTTTTTTAAGTAATTTTATTATTTCCGTATGTGTATGAAAATGTACCGTCTGCATGCAATTTTGTGCACCCGTGTCCGTGGCAATGCCGCGGAGGTCAGAAGATGGTCTTTGGATCCCCTGGAAACTGTAGTTCTCCTGGAATTGGAGTTTCAAGATGGTTCTTTCTTCGCCGCCATGTGGGTGCCGGGGGGATCAAACCCGGGTCTCTGTAAGAGTGGTAGGCGCTCTTAACCGCTAGGCCATATCTCCAGCCCCCGTCATGTGGTTTTAACAACAGCAAACAGATAGTGACTAATACAGAGATTTGGCTAGGAGATCACAAGCCCCAAAAGATAAATGCCCTTTTGCCTAACACCTTGATTACCTTCAATAAGAGTGGTGGTTAGCGCAATGTTGAAGATCTGGTGTAAGCATGGAAAGATGTATTGAGACCACACTTCCAAGTGTACAGATGGTCGCTTGGGAATGCCAGAAAGTGTTGCCAAAGACCACTAAATCAATTACGCAAAATATTGGTCTCCCTTGAGTCAAGCAAGACTCTTCAATCATTATCAGCTGCAGCACCTCTTCTGCCTGGAAATATTGTGCGGCAGTGGCAGCCATATGTTCTGTATATCCCAAATCTTATTGGCAATTAGCTCTCCTCTCTGCTTGGAGGAATAATTCATGGATGATGCCATAAGCGTACCACTCCCTCTAGTGGTTGGAGATGTTATAAGCCACAAATAAGAACTTGTCACCCTTAGCTGGGCATGCTGTGCATGCCTTTATCCTAGCATTTGGGAGGGCAGAGGCAGGTGGCTCTCTTTTGTCTCTGTGAGTTCAAGGCACTGGTCTACAAGTGAGTTCCAGGACAGATGGGACTACAGGGAGACTCTGGTCTCAAAAAGGACCAAAAAAAAAAAAAAAAAAGAACTTGTTAATCCTTTACAGAAAAGCCACAGTTTCGGGGCTGGAGAGATGGCCTACTAGCAGTTAAGAACACCAACCGCTCTTACAGAGGACCCGGGTTTGATCCCCCAGCACCCACATGGTGGCCGAGAGACTGCCTGAAACTCCAGTTCCAGGAGAGCTCCAGTTCCCGGGGAATCTAACGCCCTCTTCTGACCTCCTTTGGCATTGCAACAACAGGTGCCCAAACTTGCATGCAAACAGTACAATTCATACACATACAAAATAAATAAATTAAATTTTAAAAAATTAAAAAAAAGAAAAGCCCATTCTTGATTCGCATACCCAACAAACATATGTGTCTATGCCCACAGCGTAGCTGTCATAATAATTAGTACTGTTTAAAATGCCTGTACATCTAATTGCTTATGCTTCTTAGTAGGATTAAAAAGCTACCCCTAGCCCAGGCATGGTGGAACATGCCTTTTAATCCCACCACTCTCCGGAGGCAGATACCAAGGCGGATCTTTTGAGTCAAGCCAGCCTGGTCTACAGAGTGGAGTTCCGGACAGCTGGGGCTTCAGAGAGACCCTGATCCTCGAAAAGAACCCCCCCAAAAAACAACAAAAAAAAACCAAAAACTAAAAAATAAAATAGAAAAAATAAAATAAACATAAAAGCCTGAAGGAACCGCAGTTTTAAAGGGTCGTGTGTTCAGATTCCGTTCCGGACATGATAGTGGAACACTTGGAGCCGCCTGACATGGCTCTAGGCAGTAAAAGCGTAGGACAGAGTGACTTTTGTTGTGCTGGACATTGATTTCTGGTCTGGTGGCAGAGGGCCTGGTGCTGGCGGGGGCGAAGGTTCACAGGCCCTAAGATCCGGTGGGGTTGCCCTTCCCCCTCGCACCCGGAAGCGGTCCTGCTCTTGTGTCTGGCTTGCTCGGGTGCCTTACTCAGGTGCGCAGGGCGCGAGCGAAGCCAGGCCATATCCCCACCCCGCCAAACAATTGGAATAGGAAGCGAGAGTATCCGGTGGGACTTTATTAGTGAAGAACTCCTCAGAACAGAATGGAAGATGCTTAGACTTTTTCCAATATTCCAATAGGTAAAAAAATTGAAAGCCTAAAAACCTAGACAAGTCAATACGCCACAAACAAGGAGGGGGGAAGAGGAAAAAAAAAAAGTGTAAGACGGATGTAAGAAAAACAAAAGAAGCTTTCACCTTCAACACACTGAAAAGGCAATTTCTGATTTGAATCACAAATGGAAATCCACATGCCAGGGACAGACGAAGGGACAACATGGAAAGGTCAGGAATAATTCCACACCAAGCTCCTACCAACCCTGTAGGAGATAGATATAGTGTGATCCCCTTGGAGGTGACCCCAGAAACAGAACCTTAGAGGAATAATTGCAGACTCATGCAGAGAAATGGAATAACGTAAAGAACTAAAAGACTAAAGGAAGGGATTGACAAACTCGAGAAGGAACTAGATAGAGAAAAAAAACAAACACCTTCATGAAGTAAACCACTGAAAAAGGAAGCCAACCAATGAAGTAATAGTCACGAAGAAGAGATTGAGAACTCAAAAAGGAAATGGTATATGAATAAAATCACGGGAATGAAATGAAAAGGAAATAGAAAACTCATCCATCAAGACAGAAAGGAAAGGAAAAGCCTCAGAAATAGAATGGAGGAAGCTGAGCAAGAATATCAGATCTGGAAAAAAACACAGAGCAACTAAAAAACTCCCCTCCCGCTTCACTGAAAAACTTTACCCTACCCAAAAGCGGAACAACCCGGCAATATGGAAAAAGACACTCTGAAAAAAATCAGACCTCCCGCATCATCGACATGAGAGGAAGGGAAGAATCTCCAGAGCCTCGTCTGCGCATTCTTCCCCCCCACTCCTCGATGCACGGGCTGGCGCTCATGGGCCTAGCTGTTTTCCGCGCGCCGCCGCCGCTTCCAGAGCCCCGTGTTCGCTCCCCCGCACCCCCATGTCGCCGAGACCCGTCTGAAACTCCATTCCCAGGAGAACTCCAGCTTCCAGGGGGAATCCGAGAACCCTCTTCTGACCTCCGCGGCCGTTGCCCGACACGGGTTGCACAGACTTGCATGGCAGGCAGTACATTCACACACAACAAGAACTAAATAAAAAATTAATAAAAAAAAAATAGAAAAAAAAAAAACTTCCCCAAACTAAAAATAGACAAACCCATTCAAATGACAAGAAAGCACATAGGACTCCAAATCGACAAGATCAGAAAGAAACTCCCCACGCCATAGCAGAGTCAAAGTGCTAGATGCCCCAAACAAAGAAAAATTCTGAAGGCCACAAGAGAAAAACATGTCACATACAAAGGGAACCCATCAGAATCACAAATGAATTCTCGCCACAAACCAGAAAGCAAGAAGAACAATGGAGCAAAGCATTTCCAGTGTTAAAGGTCTATGGATGCCACCAAATACTTTACCCAGCAAAATGTCCGATTACATTGAAGGAGAGAGAAAATCTTCCAATGACATAAGCAAGATTATAGAATATCATTTCCGGAAAACCAACTCGCCAGAAAATACTTGAAGCATTCAAAGAACAGAAGAAAGACAACAGCCCGAGCACCTATGAAAAGAAACTAAAAAAACATAATCATAGGAGTCGAATCAGAGACTAAAAGTCCAAATGGATAATAAGTTGTAAGTTAAGCAACATGCATCTTTCAAGTATAACCTTAAATANAACAAAACAAAAATAGAACAAGGCTGCAATTGCTCGTAAGTGCCAACAACAGATGCAAGTGTTGGTACAAAAAAAGATATGACGAGCTAGGTAACCGGGAATTTGCTGTCTGTAATGAGACGCTAGCTAGTACATGTCAAGAAGAGGTGAGGGCCAGATTGAGGGACATGGTCCCATCTAGTTCTCATAACTCTCAAAGCTCTTTAAAGTCCATATTTAAAGTCTATATTGTTACATCAACAGTTCTTGACTAGGTTTACATTTTGCATCGGACTTGTAATGGAATATGAGAATCACCTGTTTGCAAGAGTAGCGTAACTTGTCAAGGTGCTGGACAGCACTTGCCTGATGCATGGCACCGGGGTGGCCTCAGTGACTGCCAATGGGCATGTGTAGGAATGGTCACGTGTTAAGTAGACAAGGTGTGCGGATCTCCGCTCTGGTGAAGCTAAGGAAGCCATGCAACAGATGGTTATTGACTGGATCAGCCATTAGGTCACCTGAAATACTTATCTTGCATCGTGGGGAAAATTATGTCTACTTGGACCTTGAACGCGCATGGGTCCTAGTGAAAAACTTCCCACTGAGCACTTCCCGCCAGAGCAATGGCAGGCACGCTCTCTAAGCCACTAGGGTGAAAACCCCAGCAAGCCTTATCCCATGAGCACTTATCACTCGGAGCACTTCCATGGACGCTCTTTAACCATCATAAGGGCCTACTATCATTCCATTACTATATCTACTCTGATGGGAGAATAAAGAAATAATATAAAACTGGGTGCGTGGAAGAATGCTCCAGTATACGGTAAAGATTGTGGCCTGCTGAGCAAGATCGCTGAGCCAGAGGTGGGAATCTTCAGAACCAAACATAGTTACAATAACGGCAGGCACTGGGGTCCATAGCCTATCATATATGAAGGCCTTGGCGATGTGTCATGGGGCGAGTTGAGGGAGAATGGCCTAGCACAGATACAGAGAAGTGCCGTAGGGCGCTTCGCTACTTGCAGGCCCCGGGTTCGAAACAGCTCCGAAGCGCGACCCACGCCATACAGTGCGGGCAGCCTATGACCCATCGACTATCTGAAAATTCAATTCCAGGAGAACTGGCAGTTCCAAGGGAATCGGAGGCTATAGCAAACTGCAATTAACAGTAGTGGGTACACCTCTTCTAAGCGCTGAGGTCAGGCATAGCGTGAAAAAGAATAATGATCTTCTGATCCTCGCACGAACACTGGCTTAACAAAACATGTCATCACAGGCAGCAGTACACACACACACACACAACACACATCACTACATACACTCAACAGAATAATAAATAAAAAAAAAAAAAAAAAGAAAAAGAAAAAAAAAAGAAAACCCACGAACTGATTGCAACAAAATAAGATAACAGTAGGTGTTGGTGCTTCAGGGACTATGTGTAGACTGCGAGTCAGGTCGTAAACATGCCTTTAAGTGCATGTTCTGAGTGAGCCCCCATCTACATAGGACACAAGGTCATGCTGCTGGCTCATACAAAGTGACAGAGGGCACAAAGGAGCAGCATGGGGATACAGGAGACAGAGACAGACCTCTGTCGGAGGGCGCAAAACCGACGGCAAAGACAAAACAGAACGCATAAAGCTAAAAGGGGCTGCTGTGTGTTCAATGATCATTGCCTGTCATCGAGCGAGAATTAGTTGAAAAGGGGCCGACGTAGACAAAGTAACCAGGGGCTAAATGGAACAGGTATAGAACCATTAAGATGATAATGAATTAATTTTAAATATAATATATAGGGATAATACCAGCATGGGCTACACCTTCTCCTCTCTGTAATGAATTGCATGTGAATTATGCATGTATTGGCGAGTTTGATCATCATATCAGGACATACGTAGTCACTCTGATACGAAGGAAGGACAGCCGCGGCCAAGTTGTCAAGCTCAAGGCATGCTGTTGCTGTTAAGCCATGGTCATATTTCTCAGCTTCAACTATATTACAATCATTATGTCATTCAGTAGGTTGACTTATCACTTAATCTCGCGGATGCTTTGAGGCTGTGCCTAAAGACACCATGACTCAATATTGGTTATGTGAGTCGGGGTCTATAACAGGAAAGTTCTACCAGTTTGCGAGCTTAGCCACAACTTGACGGTTCCAGAATTAGAGTCCATTCTGTGGGGGGCTGCCGGCAGGCTCTGGCGTGCTGCTTGATATCTTAGGACAGGATGCATCAGTCAGGGGGGGGACAAACTCGACAAGCCGAGGCTCATATTGATGAGACACTTTCCCCCATCGAGTGCATCATCTAGCACAGTCTATTTTCAGCCAAATATCTCAACTCCTCAGAGTGGCGCCTGTGTCGTTACCAGACCACCTTCCCTGTTCGTTATTGCCATCAAGTCATTCATCGGCTCTTTTTTCCATCTTTTACTAAACTGTTTTATCACTATACGCTTAATAAGTAAGAAATCCTGCCCCCAATAACGTACTTTCCTTTAGCATGCACATCTGCAGGCAGTGGTGAGGTGGGCAAAGTAGGGACGCCACTATCTTATACCTTCTTAATTTACTCCTATCTCCAATTTCTTCTATCTACACTAGTAGTCCTCCAAACAACACAGATCACACACAACGCAAGGCCTTTAGCGCCACACGTGGAGACACATCAAGTACTGCAATACTTAGCAACAGCCTATGGGGGGGCCGACACTCATAGCCTCACCCTAAGCAAAAGGCTTTGACTAAATCTTCGGGATTGAACTAGGTCAAGATGGCCCATTAACAAAGTCAACTGAAATCCTGCAGCCATGAATCCCTTGCTCACCAGCCCTGGCCTGTGGTCCCCGGTGACTCTGTTGCAGGGGACAGCTGCCTAACCAGGCTGAAATCTAACATACCTCATCCTCATGACATCATTTCCACGGTGTCGCATATTTCATCCCCCTGGCTACCCTGCCCACATTCCCGGGGTAATTACTCCCTGGCGGCCACACATAGTCATAGCGTCTGCTTCTAGTAAATAGTAATAGGGCATAAAGGACATGCGGGATGTTAGCCTCCAACGTTTACAAGCAAATAAAGATTACCAGAAGTGAACGCCACTAGATCGTTCTAACCCTAGTAATTCAATGCCATTCCAAAGTAGCGTAGGAGCCTAACAGTCTCTTAATTCGTATATACCCGGCTGGTACCAGCAACTGTGATACTGTATCGTCGCGTTAACAACTGATAAGCCCTCCATGTATAAAACTCAAAAGACATTGACTAACAAAATAGTGCCATCAGACAATTGATCTATTGGAACCAAATCAGTCATTTCTAGGTAGTTTATCATGGTCTGTTCGCGTTCACATCCCGCAATAAGGGATGGACATGAGTGGCAGACCTTGTGTGTAAAGGAACGCCAAAACGAGGTCCCGACTAAACTTCTGACACAGCTACGGCTGCGAGAATTAGCCGGCATGGTGCGTCAACACCATGGTCCATAAACAGGAGCTCAACGGTAGCTGCCTAGCATGTCAGAAGCTCGGGTTTCATGCACTCGTCTGTGAACCCTAGATTCCTGACATTCTCCACACAAGGGATGAGGAAACACCTGCCGCTCAGCGTGCAATTCCAGCGGGCGGGGACTGCAACATACATCTCTTTCCGAGGCTGGGGAACTCGTTGCCTCTTTTTTCTTTCCACTCCATCTAGGCATGCTCTCCCGGCCGTGCAAAATCTCATCTGGATCTCTTCGCACATTCTGTATCTTCTGATCTTTTTGCTGGCATTCTTTCTTTCTTTTTTTCTCTCCGTGGTCCTCCCAGTCTTGCCAAGAGGTCGCTATCTTACACATGACTCATACAGCTTCACGCAAAATGACCTAGCAGGGCCTTTTTTATTCAGGGACACCCCTGCTGAACTTTGCCTGACCTTGGTGTCTCTTTGAAACGGTGGAGGAAGAACTGATGACAACGACAAAAGACAAACGTCACTCTGCAAACTTCATTCATGTTCATAACTTCATAACGTCATTTTTTCCTGCCTCTAAAGCCAGTACCACATGAATGAAACTGCCAGGTTTGTCTGCAAGTTTGGGATGAACCGTGGCCTATTTCACCACATTTGCAACTTTTCTCTGCTCTTTTTCTCGCGAAAAAACTTCTTCTCTGTCTTTCTCTTCTCCTCCTGGACTTGCTGGAGGATTAGTGGATGTGGGGTCTTTTTTTCCCTGAAGGTACTGATCCTTTTGTTTACTTGTAAATCTCAGGGCCTCTCCTTAATCACTTTAGTCTCCTTAATAGAAAAGGGACCTCCTCGTTCACAATCCTTCACATTCCTTCAGCTCCCGCAGACATTGCAGCCCCACCTTTTAAGCTTTCCTAGTGGCAGTTATCAGATTCCAAAACTGTAATTCTGCATTTCCTGCCTTCTGCCTTCTGCTTTTTCCTTTCCTCCTGCCCCATTTGCTCTTTTTCACTGTAGAGCTGTAGATATATTCACCATTAAAAAAAAAAAGCCAACCCCAAACAAAGACCCCCACCAAAACACCATTTCTAAATCGACATTAGGCTGTGGTTTGAAAATAAAAAATCCGCCACCATTCCCCAAATATCGCCTAGTCCTCAACCAAAGAAATTATTCCATTGTTTTTCAACTTAGTCTCAGGCAAGCATCTGGGCTGGGGGCAAACTGCTGCCAGACTCTTTAACAAAATATCCCAGTTGTTGTTGCCTAAGTCCTTTGATTTCCTTTCCTTCCTTTAATTTTTTTCCTTCCTCTTGAACTACTCTACTACATTTTTTTTTTTTTTTTGTGCAAGCAAGGTTTTTCTTCCAGGACCTCCCACTAGAATGTGCCCTTTAAATTAAAGAAAAGGCCTCTGCTTAGAAGTATCCAACAACAAGCCTTTCTAACCCAAAGTTCCAAAGTCTTTTAAAGTCTTCTTCCACATTTCTCCAAACATCCCATGGTAAAGGTTTTTCCACAGCCACACACCCCCCCCCACTCCTGGTACCAAATTACTGGTAAGGAGTCACTTTTCGGTAAAAGAAAAGACTAAGTGAGAAATCTTATGATCCTCAGAGACAGGAGAGCAGAGTTAATATAAGGATCAGAGCCATCAGGATGCAAGTCAGGATGAGTCTCTTCCTGTAGTATACACTAAGAATTCTATAAATAATATTTTTATTTATTCTTTGAGATTTTTATGCAGTGAAATTTGATCATATTCAGCCCCCTCCCCATCTCTTCTCAGATGCACCCCACCTCCCTACCTCCTGGACTTGATGTCTTCTATTATTTTATTAACGCCTATATAGTCTAATTTGTACTCCCAAAATGCTATTTAGTATGAGTTCATCCTCTGGATCCTGGGCAGCCTATCTGGAATTGCACCCTTAAAGAAAACACCCTCTTCCTCTCCTGGTAGCTATCAATTGTCAATAGTTCCTCAGCTGTGGTTGGGGATCCTTACCCACCTCCCCCCTCCACATTGAGGGTTTTTCTGCCTTGGGCTTGCAAAGGCCATATGCATGGATGCACTATGATGTTCATGTGTGTAATTACCCTGCTGTGTCAGGAAAATAGTTTTCTTGATATCTGCCTCTGACTCTTACAATCTTCTATTAAGGGTCTGTATACATTATTTACTTCTTCTTAATTTAAACTTGGTATCCCATATATAACTGTAAACCTATCTATTTTATTTTGTATTTTCCAGTTTTGAGGAATATAGCTTTTTCTTAAATGTATCTTTATAATTTTCTGAAGTTTTCAGGACTTACAGTTTCCTACTTCATCTTTGATTTTACTAACTTGGGTTCTCTCTCTTTTTCTTGGTTAATGGTTTGTCAATTTTGTTACTCTTTCATTAACCGACTATTTAAACTTATTATTCATTGTATTCTTTATTTCTTTTTCATTAATTTCAAAATGACTGTCTAAAAATCAGTTAAGCTTGAAAGAAATATATAAATTATGGGGCTGGAGAGATGGCCTAGTGGTTAAGAGCTCCGACTGCTCTGGCAGAGGACCCAGGTTCAATCCCCAGCACCCACATGGCAGCCGATAACCATCTGTAACTCCAGTTCCAGGGGAATCCGACACCCTCTTCTGACCTACACAGCATTGCACGGCACGGGTGCACAAACCTACATGCCAACAGTATATTCATACACGTATGAAAATAAATAAAATTTTAAAAAATTTAAAAATTAAAAAAATTGTGAATTCCCATTAACATCATTACAGAATTCCCGGCTGCAATTTTTTTTTAAATTATTGTGTGCATACAGGCCAATGCAAGCCTGTATTTCATTCAGATGGCCAGTGGGTTGTACAAAGGTTCCAGTGGGGACCACCAATCTGGGAATCTTGTGTTCAGGCCTGCATTTCATTTGGGTGGCCAGTGGGTTGGAAAAAGATTCTAGTGCAGACAACCAATCTGTGTAGCTGGTGTTGTGAGTAGACATTGGCTGAAGATACGCCTACAGCCATCACCCGAAATTCCTGTCCAGTGTTCAACAGTTTCTGGGCAGGTGGAAAGTCACTGCCAAGAGTGGGAAACGTGTCCCAGGGTATGGACCTGAGTTGGAAGTACCTCTCAGGTCGGGTTACAGAAGTAACCGACTGACCTCTGCACCGAAGGGTCAGTTCCCCACAGTGTCTGCAAAGTCGGCACTGTGTTCCCCTTCCCTTAGCAGGACCGCACTGTACCCACTCCTGACAAAGGAAGCTTCCTAGAAGCTCCCACACACAAAAAAATCAAGATGGTAATGGAATTGTTCCTTAACTATAAAATAACCAACTGCTAAGGTAACAATTTCTCATGGGGCATATATAGCCAGTATTTAATTAACTAATGGGCATAAGAGTATAAAGGAAAATTTTATTAAGAGCCAGATACTGAAAAACCTTTTTAAAAAATTTATTTATTTATTTTATGCGTATGAATGTACTGTCTGCATGTAGGTTTGTGCACCCATATCGTGCAATGCTGCGGAGGTCAGAAGAGGGTGTGGGATCCCCCTGGAACTGGAGTTCTCCTGGAATTGAAGTTACAGACGGTGCTCAGCCACCTTGTGGGTACTGGGAATCGAAGCCGGGTCCTCTGCAAGAGCAGTTGGTGCTCTTAACTGCTAGGCCATCTTTCCAGCCCTGATACTGAAATATCTTTAAAGCAGGTTTTCATGCCAGGCCTGGAGAAGGCATCTCCAAGTGCTTGGAGGAAGATGATCATTAAAATCCACTCTGTGCCGGGAGTGGTGGTGCATGCCTTTAATCTTAGCACTTGAGAGGCAGAGGCAGGTGGATCTTTGTGAGTTCAAGGCCAGCTTGGTCTACAGAGTGAGTTCCAGGCCTGCTGAGGCTACAGGGAGACACTGTCTCTAAAAGACCAAAGAAAAAATCCACTCTATAAGATTTGCAGTTTAAAATCATATATATATATATATATTTTGTGGGGGGGGCTAGGATTAAAGGCATGCACCACCACACCCAGCTAAAATGCTATATTTAAAAATAACATATTCAGGGGGCTGGAGAGATGGTCTAGCGGTTAGGAGCACCGACCGCTCTTGCAGAGGACATGGGTTCGATCCCCAGCACCCACATGGCAGCCGAGAGCCGTCTGAAACTCCAGTTCCAGGAGAACTCCAGCTCCAGGGGAATCTGAGACCCTCTTCTGACCTCCGCGGCATTGCATGACATGGGTGCACAGACTTGCATGCAGACAGTACATTCATACACATACAGAAATAAATAATAATAAAAACTTAAAAAAAATAATAACATATTCAGCTGCACGTGGTGGTGCATGCCTTTAATCCTAGCTCTTGGGAGGCACAGGCAGGTGGATCTTTGTGAGCTCAAGGCCAGCCTGGTCTACAGAGTGAGTTCCAGGACAGCTGGGACTACAAGGAGACCTTGTCTCGAAAAGACCAAAAAAAAAAAAAAAAATTCAAGCCAGGCGTGGTGGTACATGCGTTTAATCCTAGCACTTGGGAGGCAGAGGCTGGTGGATCTTTGTGAGTTCAAGGCCAGCCTGGTCTACAGAGTGAGTTCTTGGACAGCTGTTGCTACAAAGAAACCTCAGATGTCTTCCACAAATCGATAGCACAAAAAAAAAAAAAATAGAAATAATATTCGCAATATATACTTTCTTACTCAGATTTACTCTGATAGTTCAGGCCTTACTAAGATTTATACAGAAATACAAAATAAACAATATTAGTTAATGGACTTGATTTCTCTGAAGTCATAATCTAGTCAAATATTTTTTTATGAGAAATTGTTTTTATTAAAAATTTATTTTAGTACTTCCTAGAGAATACAGACTTGAATGAAATACATTCATTTCATAAATACATGCAGCAAAACTTTCCTACCAGAGTGTTCACTCCAGCTGAGGTGTGCCTCTGAGCTGGAGGGCTATCCATCAGCTTTTCAACTTCACATGTATCTGCCTCTTGCCACAAGATCATTCTGCCTGCTCATATTCATATAGTTTTAAAGAACAACGTGTATATTTGGTTAAAATTTATTTGGCAGGTATTCAACTTTGCCCAAGATTTGTCTACATAATGTCTATATTAGTTAAATTTGGTTGAAGGTTTTCGTGGAAATGGTAAAACATTTGAACTAATTGTGAATATAAAATGTTAATTGTTTTATTTATAATTTGTATTGAATTTCCAAAAATAACTTTGGGGTTAAGCTACACAAATGGTCTCTATATATTTCTGTGTTATACAGTATAACCTTGTAACATTTTCTTTTACCTGTAGGACAATTTAACTAAAGAAATTAAGTTTAAGTTAATTCCCAAATAAATAGCATACAGTCAATGATAAACAGTTTGGGTGAATTTGATGAAAGCTTATACTTTGGCTCCTGTTTATAGGTATGTGTAATACAACTTGGGCATCTATAGGTCAAAATATAAAAATTTAAAAAACAAAAAGAGGGAGATGGTGGTGTACTCCCTCTGAGTTATAAATGGAAAACTCTGTATTCCAAACCTTTTGATAAATTTTCAATTTTGAGATCTTGAAACTAACAATGGGAGGAGATTTGTATCTTCCCACAGGTAAAAACACCAACCTAAATGCCTGAAAATGTATGATTTTTGGCTGTGAAGAATGGACTGGGAAATGCTAGCAGAGAGGCTGACCCATCTGAACATTAAAAGGAAGAGGAATCTCAGACTGCCTGAGTCGCAGACACTGCACATCTCTCTGAATTCTATTTGGGATAACTGTTTATAATGTGGCCTAATGAAGTTTACTTCCAGATGCTGAGAAACCTTCTTACCTCTCCCTTTTTTTTTTTTTTGGTCTTTTTGAGACAGGGTCTCCCTGTAGCCCCAGCTGTCCTGGAACTCGCTCAGTAGACCAGGTTGGCCTTGAACTCACAATGATCTGCCTGCCTCTGCCTCCCAAGTGCTAGGATTAAAGGCATGCACCACCATGCCTGGCCACCTCTCCCTTTTATAGGAAAAAGAAAAACATGATGGTAATGAATGCGGGGGTCGTAGAGAGGTGGCTGGTGAAGACTACCCCCTCTAGCTTCCTCGCCGCCGGAGATCTTCACTCCGTTCGGCCCGCGACGGAGTGGGGCTGGGGAGAGCAAGTGTGCTGCAGAACCGAAAACAATCACGGCAGGGAGTCGAGTCAAAGTGTTACAGCTCAAAACTCAACTTTATTGCAGGTTCACTGAGGCTTATAAGCCGTGCTGGCTTCCCCATTTGGGCATATGTCTCTTCCCAACTGGTCTTTTTAGGAGGCTTAATTTACAAGTTCCTAATTAATCCAATCCCTTCCCTTCCTAGCATAGTCCCTAATTATCATATTAGTACACGGAAGCTAGCCTTCCTTGCTCGGATGGGCGGGGGTGAGTTTGCGAAACTCCACAGGCTTTCTTTTGTCCTACAGGCCTATCTTCTCGGCTATTCCATGCCGTCATTTCCCCCTTTTTGTTTTATTTGGCATAGCTCCTGTCTTAGGTTGGTGCTTTTACTGGGCTCAGCTCTTACCCGTCTTTGAGTAGATAGCAGCTTTGGCTATCCCCCTGTCTTAGGTTGGC
>VZQC01003084.1:462798-510298 GCA_009823505.1 Rhizomys pruinosus
CTGTCTCAAAAAAAACAAAAAAAAAAAAAAAAGAACTTGTCATCCTTTACAGAAAAGCCACAGTTCGGGGCTGGAGAGATGGCCTAGCAGTTAAGAACACCAACCGCTCTTACAGAGGACCCGGGTTTGATCCCCAGCACCCACATGGTGGCCGAGAACTGTCTGAAACTCCAGTTCCAGGAGAGCTCCAGTTCCCGGGGAATCTAACGCCCTCTTCTGACCTCCTTGGCATTGCACAACATAGGTGCACAAACTTGCATGCAAACAGTACATTCATACACATACAAAAATAAATAAAATTAATTTTAAAAAATTAAAAAAAAAGAAAAGCCACAGTTCATTGATTAGCATACCACCCAAACATCTGTGTCTATGCCCACAGCTTAGCTTGTCATAATAATTAGTACTGTTTAAATGCCTGTACCTCTAATTGCTTATGCTTTATTAGTAGGATTAAAAAGCTACCCCTAGCCAGGCATGGTGGCACATGCCTTTAATCCTAGCACTCGGGAGGCAGAGACAGGCGGATCTTCTGAGTTCAAGGCCAGCCTGGTCTACAGAGTGAGTTCCAGGACAGCTGGGGCTACAGAGAGACCCTGTCTCGAAAAGACCCCCCCAAAAAAACAACAAAAAAACCCAAAAACTAAAAAATAAAATATAAAAAATAAAATAAAATAAAAAGCTGAGGAACCGCAGTAGGGTCGTGTGTTCAGATTCCGTTCCGGACATGATAGGAACACTTGGAGCCGCCCGACATGGCTCTAGGCAGGTAAAAGCGTAGGACAGAGTGACTTTTGTGGTGCTGGACAATTGATTTCTGGTCTGTGGCAGAGGGCCTGGTGGCTGGCGGGGGCTAGGTTCATGCCCTAAGTCCGGTGGGTTGCCCTTCCCCCCTCGCAGCTGGAAGGGGTCCTGAGCTTGGATTTGGATCTGGTGCCTGACTCAGGTGCCAGGGCGCGAGCTAAGCCAGGCATATACCCCCCCCCCGCCAACAATTGGAATTGAGGAAGAGAGAGTATCCAGTGGACTGGATTAGGAGAACTCTCAGAACAGGAATGGAAGAGTGGCTTAGACTTCCAATATCCAATCTATAAACAAAAGTGAAAGCCTGAAAACCTAGACAAGTCAATACTCCACAAACAAGGAGGGGGAGAGGAAGAAAAAAAAAGTGTAAGAAGGAGGTAAGCAAAACAAAAGAAGCTTTCAGCCTTCAACACACTGAAAAGGCATTTCTGATTTGAATCACAAAATGNCCCTGGCAGCTCTCCATGGTGGGTATTGACAGAAAAACCCACAGTCCTAAGAGTACAGGCCCTGTTCCCTGTGTTTTCTGGGATATTCCCCTCACCCACTCATTCTTAGTCATGCCCTCTTGTCCCTCCCCTCTTCTGGGAAGAGATTTAATGCAAAAGCTATCATTTACATTATCCCTCCCTTCCCCCTCTCCAATCTTCCTTCTTCGGTTCCTCCCTGTTACTCTCCACCTGGCTCTTGACCGCTCCTGGTCTCTGAGGTTAATCCCAGGGTGTGGGACACTTCTACCCTGAGGCTAGCCTCCCACCACGCCCCAGTTCATATTGCTCTCAAAGACCCCTCTGTCTTCCCTTGCAGGGCTCAGTACCCTATAGCTCTCAAACCCATTATTCATAGATTGCTCACGGCAGGCCTCCTCAAACCTACCCACTCTCCCTATAACACTCCAATTCTCCCTGTGCTTAAGGCGGATGGGTCCTACCACCTAGTGCAAGACCTCTGCCTTATCAATGCAGCTGTAGTTCCTATTCATCCCATAGTTCCCAACCCTTATACTTTCCTGTCTCATATTTCCTCCTCCACAACTCACTTTATTGTATTAGACCTTAAAGATGCCTTTTTTTCCATCCCCCTGCACCCTGACTCACACAATCGTTTTGCCTTCACCTGGGAGGATCCCGATACTGGGGCGAGTTCACAACTGACCTGGACAGTTCTCCCTCAGGGGTTCAGGGACATCCCTCACTTATTTGGTCAGGCCCTAGCCTGGGATCTTAATGCCTTAGACTTAGGACCATCCACAGTGCTGCAGTATGTGGATGATCTACTCCTTTGCTCCCCCTCTCTTGCCCTCTCAAAAACTCACACTTCTCTCATTCTCAACTTCCTTGGTGAGAAGGGATACTGGGTCTCTCCCTCCAAGGCCCAACTCTCCCTTCCCCAGGTTAAGTACCTTGGATTCCTGCTCACCCCCACTTCCCACACCCTAACTATTGATTGCAAAAATCACCTCGAATCTCTACAGCCCCCCACCTTTCCTTCCTGAGTATAGCAGGATATCTAGGGACTTGGATTCCTAATTTTGCTCTCCTGGCAAAGCCCCTGTACGAGGCTTCAAAGGGAGATGTCTCTGAACCTGTGGATCCCTTAGACCCTGTTAAAGCTGCCTTCTTCTCTATCAGGGATGCCCTTCTTCAAGCCCCTGCTCTCGCCCTTCCAGAACTCACTGCCCCCTTTCTCCTCTATGCTTGTGAGAGCAAGGGATTGGCTCTAGGAGTCTTAAGCCAGATGAAGGGACCTACATTTGCTCCCGTGGCTTACTTATCTAAGCAACTGGATTCCACAGTCTGTGGGTGGCAGCCTTGCCTCCGAGCACTGCTGCCGCAGCCCTTTTAGCTCAAGAAGGACTTAAGCTTACTCTAGGGCAGCCCATCACTGTTCTCTCTCCTCTCCGCCTTCAGGATCTACTCACACACTCTTCTCTGGCTGTTCTGCCACCATCCAAACTCCAAATGTTCCATGCTACTTTTCTTGAGAACCTGTTTCTCAGCCTTGATTCATGCTCTCCCCTTAATCCTGCCACCCTCCTGCCCTTGCTTGGACCCCTTACTCATTCCTGTCCAGAAGTACTTCAAGAATTGCTTACCAGGAGCCCCAATCTCCCTTAGTCCCTTGCCTGATTCTAAGTTTACTTGGTTTGTGGACGGGAGCTCCACTTTGGCCCCCACAGGGTCCCGTAGAGTGGGCTATGCCATTGTCTCTCTGCCAGACATTATTGAGAGTGGACCCCTTCCCCCTGGAACCACCTCTCAGAAGGCAGAACTGGCGGCTCTTACTAGAGCACTGACTCTTGCTCGGGGACACAAGGTGACTATATATACTGATTCTAAATATGCTTATCACATCCTCCACCACCACGCAGCCATTTGGAAGGAGAGGGGACTCTTAACCACAAGGGGTACCCCGATCACCAATGGCCACCTCATCATCAAGCTTTTAGAAGCTTCTTATGTCCCTTCCAAGGCAGCTGTTGTTCACTGCAGGGGTCATCAGCATACAGGTGCTCCCATAGCACAGGGCACTGATTTGGCAGACTGTGTAGCCAGAGAAGCTAGCCAAACCCCTTTTAGAGCCTCTAATATCTCTTTCCTGACCTCTGCTGCCTTCTCCCCCTCTTACCCCCCTCAGCAGTATTCCCACCTCTCTGCTCTAGGTGCCACGCCAGGAACAGGTGGCTGGCTAACCCTTAGGGACAGATAGTGTCTCCCTGATGACCAAGCTCTCCCTATTTTGACTAGATTGCACCAGATCTTCCACAATGGGCCACGTGCACTCTATAAGGTTCTGGACCCTCTTCTCTATCACCCCAAACTTTTCCAAATCATCCCTGATATTTCTCGCTCTTGCTCTGTCTGTGCTGCTGTCTCTCCCCAAGGGGGTGGGTGACCCCCTCCCTCCTTCAAGCCTCATCAGCACTGAGGCATCCTCCCAGGGGTTGACTGGAAGATTGACTTTACACACATGTCCCCTTGTAAGGGTTTCAGGTATCTTTTAGTTTTAGTTGACACCTTTTCTGGCTGGATAGAAGCTTTCCCTACCAAGAAGGAAACATCAGATGTTGTTGCTATTCATCTGATCCAGCATATTCTCCCACGTTTTGGCCTTCCTCTCAGCCTCCAATCAGATAATGGTCCAGCTTTTGTCTCAAAAGTGACGCAGTCAAGTGACAGGCGAGCTGGGCCAGCTGACAAGGGCCAGTGCGGCTGTGGCGAGCTGTCCCCACGCAGCCGGCTCAGGACGGCGAGGCTGACAGTTGCGGCCGTGGGGTGCATGAGTACAGAGCCGAGCTGGGCTGAGGCTTCATTCCAGATGCGGGGAAAATGGCTGATGACTTTGGCTGCTTCTCCTCGTTGGAGAGTGGGGGCTGGAGACCACGGAGGAGGACCAGGCGGCTGCCTTCCTGGCCCAGCAGGAGAGCAAGATTGCCGGCATCGAGAGTGACCAGGGCTTCAGGACACCTGCCGGCAGCCAGGTGGCCTCCGCGCAGGCGGGACTCGCGAGTGGGGCTGGTTCTGAAGACATGGGGACTACAGTCAATGGAGATGTGTTTCAGGAGGCCAATGGGCCTGCTGATGGCTATGCTGCCATTGCCCAGCGGACAGGCTGACTCAGGAGCTGGAGAGCATCCAAAAGTGGTGAGAGGAGCAGAAGAAAAGGCTGCAGGAGCTGGATGCTACCTCTAAAGTGACCGAACAGGAGTGGCGGGAGAAGGCCAAAAAAGACCCAGAGGAGAGGAACCAGTGCCAAAGTGAACAAGTTGAGAAGGACAAGATCAACAACCGGGCATCTGAGGAGGCTTTTGTAAAGGAATCCAAGGAGGACACCCCAGGCACAGAGTGGGAGAAGGTGGCCCAGCTGTATGACTTCAACCCTAAGAGCAGCAAGCAGTGCAAAGACATGTCCCGGCTATGCTCGGTGCTCATGTCTCTGAAGCAGACACCACTGTCCTGCTAGGTGCCTGCCATTCCTATGGTCATAAAGCATAGGCCATGCTGGGGCAGAGGTGCAGCAGCAGCTTCAGCTAGGGTGAAACTTCCTCGGCAGCTGCCACACACAGCGCATTCTATTCCTCCCCATCTTTAGGAGCTGGGAAGTGGGACCCTTACCCCTCTCTCTCCTGGCCCTATGATCCAGCCCCTCATGACTCCTCAGTCCACTCAATTGTGACCATCCCTCTTGATTTTTTTTTCTTGGCTTAAAGGATGTGTTAACTCTTTAAAAAAAAAGTGACCCAGTCAGTCTCTCAAGTGCTGGGCATCACTGGGAAGCTTCATGTCCCTTACCACCCTCAATCATCAGGAAAAATGGAGAGGGCCAACTCACTCCTTAAGGACCAACTGACAAACTGTCTCTGCAGCTCCATCAGTCATGGACCTCCCTCCTTCCCTTGGCCTTAACAAGGCTCAGAGCCATTCCCCGAGCACCTTCCTTTCTCAGTCCTTTTGAACACATGTGTGGTCAGCTCTACTAAGTAATTTTCTACTACAGGATCCATCCCTCCTTCATGATTACCTGCCTGCTTTCTCTCTCCTAAGACAGCTCCTTAGGGAACACACAGAACACATCATCCCACAGGCTTCTAAGGATCCAGTACCCAGCATTCTATAACCTGGAGACTACGCCTTCCTCCACTCTACTACCAAGAACACAACCACTGGGGCAGCTCTACAACCCCATTGGCTTGGACCTTACTTGGTGATCCTGTCCCCTCCTACTGCAGCTAAACTCCTTGGAGTCCAGGGCTGGATACATCTCTCTAAACTAAAGCCAGCAAGGAGTCACAGCAAGTACTTGGCCACCCCAACTGGCCATCTAAAACTTAAGATCCAAAGGATCCCATCCCTGCCCCCTATACAATAGTCATTTCATTATGTGGTGGCTAATTTTCTTTGCCTGTCTCCTGTCTGTAGCTGTCCCTCTAATCCTGGCTAGTACCAACCCAGATTCCTGTACTGCCCCTCCATGTGCTTACAGGTTTGAAGTCTGGGCACTTGATGATAGAAACCAGGAAACCAGGCTTCTTAATTATTCAGAATGTCAGTTTTCCTCCTGTTCTTCTGTTTGACTATCCTTTGACATCCTGGACCCAGGCACCTACTGATGCCCAGGAGCCAACTCAGGATATGAGAACTACTGCAAATTTCTCTGCTTTATTGGAGAACAGGACAGTGCTAATCCTGGGGGATGGGAGGGGTGTCCTTACTGGTCCTGCAAGTACCACTGGTCAGGATTATCATGGGGCATAAAGCCCAAACAGCTTTTCTCAGCACTAGGAGAGAAAAATTTAACTTTTAAAACTACAAACCCCTCCTCCTGGCCCAGGGCTCATGTAGCAGGTGCAGGCATCTTTTATGAAGCTCACTACTTCTATTCAGGCACGGGCAGAATAAAGGTTAAAAAGACCATCCAGAACTCTCATGCCCTTCCGGCTTTAAAAGCTCTAAATAACACTAAGTATCAGACCGTTCAAAGTTTGCAGTGCCTAAATTCTTCACTTCGATTGTCATGGGATGAAGTGCTGTCCATTTCTACCCCACTCTTAAGGAATTACTCCACTATCAATGCCTCTGAATGTTTTCTGTGTGAACCCTTGCAAAGGTCATTACTCCTTCTTCTCCCAGTGTACCATGTTTCTAATCAAACTACTTCTGAATGTTCTCTAACTCCTCTACTAGGCACTCCTTTACTACCCCTGCTCCCCTATCTCAAACTAACTGAGCGCTGGGCAGCTCAGATTTCAAACTGCCTGGCTCCTCATACAGGAATATGACTGTCAGAGGCTGAACATCTCTGGGCCCAGGACTGGCATTTCTATGTTCCTCTAGAGTATACACCTGCATTTCTACTAACACCTGTGACCCATGCCTTCCAGTAGTACTAGTGCCTACTCTTACTCTNTTGGCAAAACCTATGTCTTAAATCCTGGCTTCTGGCCAGTAGCCTTGAACCAGAATGAAGGAACCGCTCTTCCTCAGGAAGTAGTCATCACATTCCACAGGGAAAGGAAGGTGGGGCCGCTGTGAGCCTGCTTCTGGCTGGCTGGTGCACAAACCTATGCCCATCGCACTCTCCCAGACAAGATCTCAAGCTGTAGGCCAGACTGCCCTCAAATTCTCAGCAGTCCTCCAGTCCCAGCCTCCTGAGAGTTAAGATTATGGGCATCAGCCACCATAACTAGCAGAGGGAATTTATTTTTTAATATTTTACTTATTTATTTTGTCAGGATGTGAGTTCATCAAGCCCATTGAAATGCAGAGGCGTGACCCAAGGTCCTGCTCCACCGGGGCCAGTCTTTGGTTATAGTAAAATGGGCCATCACAGAGTACCCAGGAATATTCTGCCCTTTTTGATAAGCCAAGGACTTATGCAAAGTGCTCTGCCCACACCCACTCTCACTAAATCCCACTCCCACATTTTCCCTTAAAGTCCCAGGCCAGATGCCATTCGGTGCTGGCTCTATCTTTCCCCTGAACCTAGCCCCGGCTACCCTGAATTAAACTTTGTTCTGGAGAGCCTAAACCTCGTGGCCTTTCATTTTGGGGGAGTGCGCCCTAACCTTACATTCTGGTGCCGTGACTCGGATTGCTGATTTGCCCACCCCACCCCACCCCTCGGGGTAGCTGGTAAGGCCTCCGGTCAGGCCGGATACCGAGTGTAGGCTAAGACAGCACCCACCAGCATTCTGCCAAAAGGTACCGTCTCCTCTCCTTATCCTACCCTACTCTATCCCCATGTGACTGTGCATGAGAGTTACAGTGCGTGTTATGGTTCCATGGCTCTTGGGCTACGGAATCTGATTGGGCCCCAACCCGTGGTTCTGCTGAGATCGTTTAACCTCATCGGGCACTCATCATATGTGTGATGACCGAGCACAGGGTTTATACGCATGGCCCTCATGGTAAGATCTCTTGTCACCTCTCGGGCGGCCAGACAGGCACCTGAGTGAGGGGAGATTCTATCTCCCACCCCTACCTTCTGTGTAACCCTGCATGTGTTCTGCCCCCTCTAGCTGCCCCCTCTGCCTGGACATTTCCTGTCTAACCTGCTGCTTTCCGCCTGCCTTCCCTCTGATCCTCTTCCTTCATTCTTTTTAGTCTCCTGTTATAGCCATTCCGTTTTGGATCCCTGAGTGCCAGCAAAATCAGGGATTCCCCCCAATTTTTTCCATCCAGATTACTGTCTACCAGGATGCTGGGGACAGAATCCAGACCCTAGTTTTGGCCTCCTCTGTGATTTTGGGATGCTGAATTCACAGACTCATAGGCCCTGATTTCAGAGACTCCCACACTGGTCACGCAGACCTGGAGTTTCTGACCAGTGCCCACTTAGAACTAAGAAGGAAGCGCCTTAGCCCTCGGGTGGCTGCTTTCTGAGACTAAAAAGACTTCATTTCCTTCCTATAGATCTCTTTTCTCTCTTTCCCTCTCCCTCTCTCCCTCTCCTCTCTTCCTTACCCTCTAACCCCTAATATGGGAGCCTCACACTCTAAAGGAGAAGCCCAGGATCTCACCATTGCAGTGTCTCCTAGGCTCTTTAAGAGAACACAACCTCTCCAAGGAAATTAATCCTAAAGTCCTTAAGAGATTCTGCTCTGCTCTCTGGCCAGGATATCAATTAGCTAACAACATTGTCTGGCCTGAGACAGGTACCTTGGATCCCCAAATTCTCACAGCTTTGAGAGACTTTTGCTAGCTCTCCGGTAGATGGTCAGAATGTCTGTATGTACAGGCATTCTTTGCCATGCGCTCACATCCCTCTCTCTATTCCTCCTGCCAATCCCATCAGGTTCTCCTTGCCAAATCAGCAATAACCAGGTTTGGGTCACAGACAACTAAGGCAGCTTCCTGTCCTCCTCCCTATACACTAGACCAGAACTCCACTTCTGCTTTTGACCTTGATATGGCCGACCTAGGCTCTCCACTGGACCCTGCCCCTCCTCCCATGGCTCCAGCCTTGCCTACCCCAGCACCCCTCTCTCCTCTGTCTACCCCTCCTCCTACAGCTCCAGCAACTGCTTTCCCTTTGTCTGCACTTCCTGAGGCCTTTTCTCCACTGCCAGCCACAGTCTCCTCTGCTCCAGACCCCTCTCCCGTCTCCCACCACACCTGCTCCTGTACCAATCTGGGTGGACTTTTTCCTCTCTGACGAGTAGCAGGGTCACATGGCTTAGTAAGAGTCCAGGTCCCTTTTTCCCTGGCTGACTTATCACAGATTGAAAAGCTCTTGGGCTCCTTTTCCATGGACCCTGCCAGGTACATTAAGGAATTTCGTATGCTCACCCAGTGCTATGATCTTTCCTGGCATGATCTGTTTGTGATTCTCTCTAACTCCCTTACTCCTGATGAAAAGGAGAGGGTCTGGGCAGATGCCCAGGCTCACAGAGATAAGAGTCATAATGAAAACCGTACACTGCCTGTGGAGGAAATAGCCATACCTAAACAAGACCCAGGTTGGAATTATCAAATCCCAACAGCAGAGGAACCCAACCCTGATATCCAAGCCAAGGATCACAAGATCTCCTGCCTCTTGGAAGGTCTTCAGAAGGCCTCTCATAAATCAGTTAACTATGATAAGCTTCGGGAGGTCATCCAAGATAAGTATGAGAACCCCTCCCAATTTTTAGCCAGACTCACCCAGGCTCTGATGAGATACACTAGATATGACCCAGAGTCTCGGGAAGGTATCCTTATGATTAATCACCATTTCATTCTTCAGTCTGCTCCTGATATAGGAAAAAACTTAGGTGTTTAGAACAGGGACCAGCCACCCCCCAAGGCGAGCTGCTTGAAATGGCATTTAAAGTCTATAACGGCAGAGAGGAATTGGAGAGGGCTGAATCTTGGGCCCAGCATAGCCAAACCCGCCACCTTCTTGCTGCTGCCCTCCGGGCTTCTCCCAGGAGACCTGACGCCAACACATGCCAATGGAGAAGTGAAGCTGACTCCGTGCCACCAGGGCCCTGCTTCAAGTGTGGACAAACGGGACACTGGTCTCTCGTCTGCCCCACACCTCATCAACCAAGGGGACTGAGTCCTGCGTGTGGAGAAAGGTGCCACTGGAGAAGTGATTGTCCTACTGTGCCGATGCACGGGAGAGCCATCCCTTCTGAGGCTCCGCCCCTGCACCGTCCTGATGATGTTCACAACATCCTGGGACTGGCGGCTGAAGATTGATGCTGCCCTGCACCTCCATCCCAGAATGCCTCATTCGCTATCACCATGGAGGTGCCCGGGGTCAGTGCCCACATGGTGGGTAAGGCGTTTATTTTCATAATAGACACGGGCACTAAGTGGTCAGTTCTCCCCTCCTACTCGGGCAAAACTTTCCCCTCGCAGCTCTCCCTGGTGGGTGTTGACGGAAAAACCCACAGTCCTAAGAGTACAGGCCCTGTTCCCTGTGTTTTCTGGGATATTCCCCTCACCCACTCCTTCTTAGTCATGCCCTCTTGCCCCTCTCCTGGGAAGAGATTTAATGCAAAAACTATCATTTACATTATCCCTCCCTTCCCCCTCTCCAATCTTCCTTCTTCAGTTCCTCCCTGTTACTCTCCTCCCAGCTCCTGGCTGCTCCTGGCCTCTGAGGTTAATCCTATGGCATGGGACACTTCTACCCTGGGGCTAGCCTCCCACCACGCCCCAATTCGTATTGGTCTCAAAGATCCCTCTGTCTTCCCTTGCAGGGCTCAGTACCCTATAGCTCTTAAACACAGACAGGGTCTCAAACCCATTATTCAGAAATTGCTCAAGGCAGGCCTCCTCAAACCTACCCACTCCCCCTATAACACTCCAATTCTCCCTGTGCTTAAGGCAGATGGGTCCTACCGCCTAGTGCAAGACCTCTGCCTTATTAATGCAGCTGTAGTTCCTATTCATCCTGTAGTTCCCAACCCTTATACGCTCCTGTCTCATATTTCCTCCTCCACAACTCACTTTACTGTATTAGACCTTAAAGATGCCTTTTTTTCCATCCCCCTGCACCCTGACTCACACAATCTTTTTGCCTTCGCCTGGGAAGATCCCGATACTGGGGTGAGTTCACAGCTGACCTGGACAGTTCTCCCTCAGGGGTTCAGGGACAGCCCTCACTTATTTGGTCAGGCTCTAGCCCAGGATCTTTCTGCCTTACACTTAGGACCATCCATGGTGCTGCAGTACGTGGATGATTTACTCCTTTGCTCCCCCTCTCTTGGTCTCTCAAAAACTCACACTTCTCTCATTCTCAACTTCCTTGGTGAGAAGGGATACTGGGTCTCTCCCTCCAAGGCCCAACTCTCCCTTCCCCAGGTTAAGTACCTTGGATTCCTGCTCACCCCCACTTCCCACACCCTAACTATTGATCACAAAAGTCACCTCGAATCTCTACAGCCCCCCACTACTAAGGAAGCAATCCTTTCTTTCCTGGGTATAGCAGGATATCTAAGGACTTGGATTCCTAATTTTGCTCTCCTGGCAAAGCCCCTGTACGAGGCTTCAAAGGGAGATGTCTCTGAACCTGTGGATCCCTTAGGCCCTATTAAGGCCGCCTTCTTCTCTATCAGGGATGCCCTTCTTCAAGCCCCTGCTCTCACCCTTCCAGACCTCACTGCCCCTTTCTCCTCTATGCCTGTGAAAACAAGGGATTGGCTCTAGGAGTCTTAGGCCAGATGAAGGGACCTACGTTTGCTCCTGTGGCTTACTTATCTAAGCAACTGGACTCCACCGTCCGTGGGTGGCAGCCCTGCCTCCGAGCACTGGCTGCTGCAGCCCTTTTAGCTCTAGAAGGACTTAAGCTGACCCTAGGGCAGCCCATCACTGTTCCCTCTCCTCACTGCCTTCAGGATCTGCTCACACACTCTTCTCTGGCTATTCTGCCACCATCCAAACTCCAACTGTTCCACACTACTTTTTCCTTGAGAACCGTCTCTCAGCCTTTATTCATGCTCACCCCTTAATCCTGCCACCCTCCTGCCCTTGCCCGGACCCCTTACTCATTCCTGTCCAGAAGTACTTCAAGAACTTGCTTACCAGGAACCCCGGATCTCCCTTAGTCCCTTGCCTGATTCTAAGTTTACTTGGTTTGAGGACGGAAGCTCCACGCTGACCCCCACAGGGTCCCATAGAGCGGGCTATGCCATTGTCTCTCCACCAGACATTATTGAGAGTGGACCCCTCCCCCCTGGAACCACCTCTCAGAAGGCGGAACTGGTGGCTCTTACTAGAGCACTGACTCTTGCTCGAGGACACAAGGTGAAGATATATATAGATTCTAAATATGCTTACCATATCCTCCACCACCATGCAGTCATTTGGAGGGGACTCTTTTTTTTGTTTTTTGTTTGTTTGTTTGTTTGGTTTTTGGTTTTTTTGTTTTTTGTTTTTGTCTTTTCAAGACAGGGTCTCCCTGTACCTGTAGCCCCAGCTGTCCTGGAACTCACTCTGTAGACCAGGCTGGCCTTGAACTCACAAAGATCCACCTGCCTCTGCCTCCCGAGTGCTAGGATTAAAGGCGTGTGCCACCATGCCTGGCTGAAGAGGGGACTCTTAACCACAAGAGGTACCCCAATCAATGGCCCCCTCATTCTCAAGCTTTTAGAAGCTTCTTATCTCCCTTCCAAAGCAGCTGTTGTTCACTGCAGGGATCACCAGTATACAGGTGATCCCATAGCACAGGGCAATGATTTGGCAGACTGTGTAGCCAGAGAAGCTAGCCAAACCCCTTTTAGAGCCTCTAATATCTCTTTCCTGACCTCTGCTGCCTTCTCCCCCTCTTACCCCCTTAAGAAGTATTCCCACCTCTCTGCTCTAGGTGCCATGCCAGGACCAGATGGTTGGCTCACCCTCAGGGACAGATACCGTCTCCCTGAGGACCAAGCCCTCCCTATTTTGACTAGATTGCACCAGATTTTCCACATTGGGCCATGTGCACTCTACAAGTTTCTAGACCCCCTCCTCTAGCACCACAAACTTTTCCAAATTATCACTGATGTCTCCTGCTCTTGCTCTGTCTGTGCCTCTGTCTCTCCCCAAAGGGGTGGGCAACTCCCTCCCTCCTTCAAGCCTCATCAGCACCGAAGCATTCTCCCAGGGGTTGACTGGCAGATTGACTTTACACACATGCCCCCTTGTAAGGGTGTCAGGTATCTCTTAGTTTTGGTTGACACCTTTTCTGGCTGGATAGAAGCTTTCCCTACTAAGAAGGAAACATCAGATGTTGTTGCTACTCATCTGATCCAGCATATTCTCCCATGTTTTGGCCTTCCTCTAAGCCTCCAATCAGATAATGGTCTAGCATTTGTCTCAAAAGTGACCCAGTCAGTCTGTCAGGCACTGGGCTCAGAGCCATTCCCCGAGCACCTTCCTTTCTCAGTCCTTTTGAACTCATGTATGGTTGGCCCTACTTACTAAGTAATTTTCCACTACAGGATCCATCCCTCCTTCATGATTACCTGCCTGCCTTCTCTCTCCTAAGATAGTTCCTTAGGGAACATGTAGATCACATCATCCCACAGGCTTCTAAGGATCCAGTACCCGGCGTTCTACNCCCCACAACTAAGGAAGCAATCCTTTCCTTCCTGGGTATAGCAGGATATCTAAGGACTTGGATTCCTAATTTTGCTCTCCTGGCAAAGCCCCCGTACGAGGCTTCGAAGGGAGATGTCTCTGAACCTGTGAATCCTTTAGGCCCTGTTAAGGCCACCTTCTTCTCTATCAGTGATGCCCTTCTTCAAGCCCCTACTCTCGCCCTTCCAGACCTCACTGCCCCCTTTCTCCTCTATGCCTGTGAGAACAAGGGATGGGCTCTGGGAGTCCTAGGCCAGGTGAAGGGACCTACATTTGCTTACTTATCCAAGCAAATGGACTCCACTGTCTGCGGGTGGCAGCCTGGCCTCCGAGCACTGGCTGCCACAGCCCTTTTAGCCCAAGAAGGACTTAAGCTGACCCTAGGGCAACCCATCACTGTTCTCTCTCCACTGCCTTCAGGATCTACTCACACACTCTTCTCCGGCTATTCTGCCACCACCCAAACTCCAACTATTCCACGCTACCTTCCTTGAGAATATGTCTCTCAGCCTTGATTCTTAATCTTGCCACCCTCCTGCCCTTGCCTGGATCCCTTAATCATTCCTGTCCAGAAGTACTTCAAAAATTTGCTTACCAGGTGTGCTGGATAGCTATAGTGTCAACTTGACACACCTGGGTTGAGGGAGCCTCAGTTGGGGAATTGGCTCCATTGGATTGGCCTGTGGCCACATCTGTGGAGTATTGTCTTAATTGTCAAGCAGTGTGGGAGGGCCCAGCCCACAAGAGTGGTGCCACCCTGGGCAGGTTGTTGTGTACCATATAAGAAGGCAGGCTTGGCATGGGCCAGGGGAGCAAGCCAGTGAACAACATTCCTCCACGGCCTGTGCTTCAGCTCCGGCCTCCAAGTTCCTGCCCTGAGTTCCTGCCTTGGGCTCCTTAAGTGATGAACTGTGACCCAGGAGATGTAAGCTGAATAAACCCTTTCCTCCCCAAGTTGGTGTTGGTCAGAGTGTTTTGTCACAGCAATGGAAGACAAACTAGGACAGAAATTGGTACCAGAAGAGTGGGGTATTGCTGTACAGACCTGACCTTGGTGTTTTGGGGAAGGATTGTGGAGGCATTTGGAACTTTGGGCTGGGAAGATCATTGAATGCCTAAAGATCATTGCTGTGGAGCTTGGAGCAGTTTTGCTGAAGGAGTTGTAGAAGATGGAGGCCTAGCTTGTGAAGTTTCTAGTTTCAAAGGGGAGCAGAGATCATCAGGACTGTGTAATCTGTGGGTTCTGGTCAGCTGGGGCTGAAGAATCGGCTGTAAGTAACAAGAGACCAGAACCTGAAGTGAAGTCTTTGTTGTACTGGGACAATTGAAATCTAGTGTAGAGGGGGTTGAAAATCATCTGTGAACAAGAGACCAGCATCACTGTGGTGAAATCTTCTGGGAAGAATTTCTTCAGGGTCAGCACACAGAAGCTGTGATCCAGAAAGGGCCTGAGCCTCCATCTAGAGCAAGAAGCAGGACTTGGTAATGGTATGAGTCTCCTATATGGTTCTGGTGTTGGAAATTTGAGGGGTCACAGAGAAGCAAGCCGAGGCTTGGCACTGTGAGAGGTCAGGAAGACCATTGGTGGAAGTGCACCCCAGTTGCTGAAGACCCCAGGATTCCAGGGGTCATGGAGAGAAGCTGAGTTTTGCACCAGGAGAGGTCAGAAGAGACCATTGTGAAGGTGCTGCCTCAGTTTCAGTGGCGACCCCAGCTTTTGGAGATGCTGGGGACCTGGGATGACCACCAAGAACATGTGCAGGTGTGTGGATGGATTTGTCTGGTTCCTGCGAGAGTGAGCTGTGTGGTGCCAGGGGACAGCAGGAGATGGAGAGGGGGAGCTGCTGAGACCCTTTGCGCCCAGAAGATCGTGAGTGAATCCCAGTGTCCAGCCTTGAGCTATTTTGCTGGACTTAGTTTTTGTTTGAGAGTGTCTGATTCTTCCCTTTGAAATAAGACAGTACTTGTTTTGGATTTTACAGCAGCCCACAGTTAAGAGACTTTTAATAGACTGAACTTTTAAGTGTTTGGACATTTTAAGGACTGTGGGGCTTTTAAGGTTGTACTGTCTTAGGTTGTGATTAATGTTAACATCATACTTTGGGGATAAGAACTGGAAAGGTGGTGGTTTAATAGTGATGTGTTTTTTGTGTCAAGTTGACAAGGGGTCAATTGTGCTGGATAGCTTTAGTGTCAACTTGACACACCTGGGTTGAGGGAGCCTCAGTTGGGGAATTGGCTCCATTGGATTGGCCTGTGGCCACATCTGTGGTGTATTGTCTTGATGGTCGAGCAGTGTGGGAGGGCCCAGCCCACAAGAGTGGTGCCACCCTGGGCAGGTTGTTGTGTACTGTATAAGAAGGCAGGCTGGGCATGGGCCAAGGGAGCAAGCCAGTGCCTCCATGGCCTGTGCTTCAGCTCCAGCCTCCAAGTTCCTGCCCTGAGTTCCTGACTTGGGCTCCTTAAGTGATGAACTGTGACCCAGGAGATGTGAGCTGAATAAACCCTTTCCTCCCCAAGTTGGTGTTGGTCAGAGTGTTTTGTCACAGCAATGGAAGACAAACTATGACACCAGGGACCCCAGATCTCCCTTAGTCCCTTGTCTGGTTCTATGTTTACTTGGCTTGTGGACAGAAGCTCCACTTTGACCCCTACAGGGTCCATATAGAGCAGACTATGCCATTTTCTCTCTGCCAGACATTATTGAGAGTGGACCCCTCCCCCCTGGAACCACCTCTCGAAAGGCAGAACTGGTGGCTTTTACTAGGGCATTGACTTTTCCTTGGGGACACAAGGTGACCATATATACAGATTCCAAATATGCTTACCATATCCTCCACCACCACACAGCCATTTGGAAGGAGAGGGGACTCTTAATCACAAGAGGTATGCTGATCACCAATGGCCCCCTCATTCTCAAGCTTTTAGAAGCTTCTTATCTCCCTTCCAAAGCAGCTGTTGTTCACTGAAAGGGTCATCAGCATATAGCTGATCCCATAGCACAGGGCAATGATTTGGCAGACTGTGTAGCTAGAGAAGCTAGCCAAGCCCCTTTTAGAGACTCTAATATCACTTTCTGACCTCTGCTTCCTTCTCTCCCTCTTATCCCCCTAAGCAGTACTCCTACCTCTCTGCTCTAGGTGCCATGCCAGGACCAGATGGCTGGATAACCCTTAGGGACAGATACTGTCTCCCTGAGGACCAAGCCCTTCCTATTTTGACTAGATTGCACCAGATTTTCCACATTGGGCCATGTACACTCTACAAGTTTCTAGACCCCTTCCTCTATCACCCCAAACTTTTCCAAATTATCACTGATGTCTCCTGCTCTTGCTCTGTCTGTGCCTCTGTCTCTCCCCAAGGGGGTGGGTGACTCCCTCCCTCCTTCAAGCCTCATCATCACCAAGGCATTCTCCCAGGGGTTGACTGGCAGATTGACTTTACACACATGCCCCCTTGTAAGGGTGTCAGGTACCTCTTAGTCTTAGTTGACACCTTTTCTGGCTGGATAGAAGCTTTCCCTACTAAGAAGGAAACATCAGATATTGTTGCTACTCATCTGATCCAGCATATTCTCCCATGTTTTGGCCTTCCTCTCAGCTTCCAATCAGATAATGGTCCAGCATTTGTCTCAAAAGTGACCCAGTCAGTCTCTCAGGCACTGGGCATCACTTGGAAACTTCATGTTCCTTACCACCCTCAATCATCAGGAAAAGTGGAGAGGGCCAACTCACTCCTTAAGGACCAACTGACTAGGCTGTCTCTGGAGCTCCATCAGTCATGGACCTCCCTCCTTCCCTTGGCCTTAACAAGGCTCAGAGCCATTCCCCGAGCACCTTCCTTTCTCAGTCCTTTTGAACTCATGTATGGTTGGCCCTACTTACTAAGTAATTTTCCACTACAGGATCCATTCCTCTTTCATGATTACCTGCCTGTCTTCTCTCTCCTAAGACAGCTCCTTAGGAAACATGCAGGTCACATCATCCCACAGGCTTCTAAGGATCCAGTACCCTGCATTCTATAACCTGGAGACTACACCTTCCTCTGCTCTACTACCAAGAGCACAACCACTGGGTCAGCTCTACAACCCCGCTGGCGTGGACTTTACTTAGTGATCCCGTCTACTCCTACTGCAGCTATGCTCCTTGGAGTCCAGGGCTGGATACACCTCTCTAAACTAAAGCTGGCAAGGAGTCACAGCAAGTACTTGGCCACCCCAACTGGCCATCTAAAACTTAAGATCCATAGAGTCCCATCCCTGCCCCCTATAGAGGAATAGTCATATCATTATGTGGCAGCTAATTTTCTTTGCCTGTCTCCTATCTGTAGCTGTCCCTCTAATGCTGGCTAGTACTAACCCAGAATCCTATACTGCCCCTCCATGTGCTTACAGGTTTGAAGTCTGGGCACTCGATGATAGAAACCCAGAAACCAGGCTTCTT
This sequence comes from Rhizomys pruinosus, assembly GCA_009823505.1. NCBI lineage: Eukaryota > Metazoa > Chordata > Mammalia > Rodentia > Spalacidae > Rhizomys > Rhizomys pruinosus. The sequence goes on from VZQC01003084.1 coordinate 480,593, forward strand.
AATTATTCAGAATGTCAGTTTTCCTCCTTTTCTTTTGTTTCACTCTCCTTTGACAACCTGGACCCGTGCACCTACCGATGCCCAGGAGCCAACTCAGGATATGAGAACTACTACAAATTTCTCTGCTTTATTGGAGAACAGGACAGTGCTGATTGTAGAGATCCTGGGGGATGGGAAGGCTGTCCTTACTGGTCTTGCAAATATCACTGGTCAGGATTTTCATGGGGCATACAGCACAAACAGCTTTTTTCCACACCAGGAGAGAAAAATGTAACTTTAAAAATTACAAACCCCTCCTCCTGGCCCAGGGGCCATGTAGCAGTGGCAGGCATTTTTTACGAAGCTCAGTACTTTTATTCAGCAAGGGGTAGAGTGAAGATCAAAAAGACCATCCAAAACTCTCATGCCCTAAAGGCTTTAGACACTATCAATAACACTAGATATCAGACTATTCAAAGTCTGCAATGCCTAAACTCTTCACTTCGATTCTCATGGGATGAAGTACTTTCCATTTCTGACTCACTCTTAAAGAATTACTCCACTATTAATGCCTCTGAATGTTTTCTCTGTGTACCCCTGCAAAGGTCATTACTCCTTCCTCTCCCCATGTACAATGTTTCTAATCAAACCACTTCTGAATGTTCTCCAACTCCTCTCCTAAACACTCCTTTGCTACCCAACCCCCCTATCTCAAACTAACTGGACAGCTCAGATTTCAAACTGTCCAGGCTCCTCATACAGGAATGTGACTGTCAGAGGTCGAACATCTCTGGCCCCAGGACTGGCATTCCTATGCTCCTCTTGAATATACACCTGCATTTCTGCTAACACCTCTGGCCCATGCCTTCCAGTAGTACTAGTGCCTGGTCTTACTCTTTACACTCCAGGGGAGAACCAGGCACACCTAGAAATTCAAGAAACTTGGGTGAGATCTTTAACTGACCACCATCCCAGGACCAAGTGGGTAGCCTCGTTTGCAGTTTTAGTGGGCATCAGTCTGGTCTCTGCTGTCCAAGCCACTGGTTTAGCTGTGGGCAGCTTGGGACACACCTTTGTCACAGCTCAGAGTTTCCCCCAGGAACTCCAGCAACTGAACACAGAGCTCATAACTACTGTGGAAGCTACTGCTCAATCCATTCAGACCCTACAACAACAACTTTCCTCCTTAGCAGAGGTCACCCTTCAGAATAGGCAGGCTTTGGATTTGCTTACAGCTGAGAAAGGGGGAACCTGCCTTTTCCTATTTTTTGCTATTTTGCCAATGAGTCTGGAAAGGTGGAGCAAAATATCCAGTGTTTGCAGAAAGTAGCACATAACCTGTCTAAGAGGACCCTTAATGGAGAGGGCCCCTCCAGTTGGGCTCCCTGGGTGGCAATCCTTCCCTCACTAACACCTTTACTAGTACCACTGACAGTGCTAATAATTTTGTGTACAGTGGCCCCATGCCTTTTACGATATTTCCAAAATCAAATCCAACACTTCACTCATACAAGATTTAACCAGCTCCTTCTCTCAGTTGCAGATGGAAAAGCTGCCTACCAACAACTGGCCACTGCTGACCCGGATTGGGCACTGGAAACCCAAAGTGATTAAAGTTGAAAAATCACATTCTGACTTCCCAGCCTAAATTTCCCTACCCCATGCCATCCATGTTCAGCTTTGAAGCAGTTACTGAAGAAAGACCTCTGCCCCTTTTCCTTATCATAAACAAAAGGCTAGAATGTCAGGATGTGAGTTCCTTAAGCCCATTGAAATGCAGAGGTGTGACCCAGGGTCCTGCCCCACCTGGCCAGTCTTTGGTTATGGTAAAATGGGCCAACACAGCATACTCAGGAATATTCCACCCTTTTTGATAAGCCAAGGACTTATGCAAAGTGCTCTGCCCACACCCACTCTCACTAAATCCCATTCCCACCTTTTCCCTTAAATTCCCAGGCCAGATGCCATTCAGCGCTGGCTCTATCTTTTCCCTGAGCCTAGCCCCAGCTACCCTGAATTAAACTTTGTTCCGGAGAGCCTAAACCTCATGGTCTTTCATTTCGGGGGGAGTGAGCCATAACCTAATGGAAAGGTGTCTGGATTGGAGGTTAGTGGGAGAGGCAGAAAGGATTTTACAAGAAGCTTTAGGTATTTCTCTTATGTGTTCCTGGATTCACCAATATGACCTCAGGACAAGGCCTTCCCCACGTTTGTGGCAATGAGGCTGCAAGAACCATGGCCCCAGATAGAGTGAGGTCTTAGGGTTGCACTGGCTGCCATCCCAAAATAGGACATAGGGGTGATGGACTTCCAATTGGGAGATGTGGGGGCAAGAAGAACATGAGAGGATGGAGGAAAGTATAGAGAATCTCATTCTGAAGATCCTCTCAGGTTTTGACACCAAATGAAAGGAGTGGAAAGAGTCACAGAAAAGAAGGCACCAACCTTGGCAATCCAGATTGACTTCTATTGAAGTCAATGAGGGTGGCTAGCTTTCTACCTGGAATTCAAGGGCAGCCACATGGACCATGTGCAGAGCTTAGATACCTTTAGTATGGGGAAATGAATGGGGGAAAGTGAGGGAGGTATGTTCCAGGGCCAACTGGGCTAGCAAAACACTCCGATGAGGCATGTAGTGGGAGTGGTGGTTTGTAATCGGGGGTGGGGGGTGGTGGTGGTGGTTGTGCAAGCTCTTTTATGGACACTCTTATGGTTATGTGTTTATCAATCTCTTTATTTTTGCCTTTTCACCTAACTCATTCCATTTTTAGAAGCATTCATTTGAATTTTGGGACAAACAGTAAACTCTTTAATAAAAGCAGTTCATCAGGCAGGGAGAAATTTCTAAGCTAGTTAGAGCTGTTCCTGTCTCTCTCTAGCTTTTTTGTGTTTTATGTTTTCCTCTGGGCAGCAAACTCAGTTTGAAATTGTAAAACGAGTTGTGCAGCTCTGGTCTTGCATTAGAATGATTTTTGAGGCTTTCAATTTGCATGTTAAAAGTCATCTTTTCAGAAACACAAAGCCATCAGTTGGGTGAAAAATAACCATTTCTCCAGTTCGTTGTCTGTAAAGAATGTCCTGCGGGCAGGAATGGCAGGCAAGCTTTGAAGAAGCATCTGATAAGAACTAAATAGGATCAGATTTTATTTAGAGTAAAATTCAAAATGGTGTAAGCCCTTTGGGCCACCACCTTGTTCTTTTCATTAGTATTTCACTTGTTTGCCTGTCCTTCATTAAGATGTCTCATCTCTTTCTCTGGAGAATCAAAGCAGAAATGTAAACTTTCAGGGCATGTCTGTAAGCCACCTGTTAGAGAATTTCTCCTTTTGGAGGAGAAGAGAAGGGGCAGGCCCAGCATTAAAAAAAAAATTGAGATGCTGCAAGTGTAGTTAAATGTTTGCCATTAAAAGCTAAAGTCTTAGAATGCAAATGACCTTGAAAAGCATCTAGGGCGGCCTGGATATTATGCTAAGAAGAACAGCTTGCCTCTGTTACCAAAAAGCTTTTGGAGTTCTGGAAGAATTGCTACACACTGAGGAAAAAAATATTATATAATCATCTGTGCACTTAATATTGTTCACCATAGGATTTGTATGGCCAATTTCTGTTACCTGAGTTTGTAGTCCAGTGTTTAGACATAGTTATTTCCATGTACTGCTTTCCATAGTAAATGCTTAACCATAAGCTGATAGTAGACCTAGCAATGGGAAAGCCAGGAAACCAGAAATTCCAGCCATCTGATGGGATGCTTGTTTGCAATTGCCCTGTTTACTAAATTCTGTTCAAAGTTGTAGTCAACTTTTAACTGCTCTACTAGAAAATCATTTTCTGAAATTGCCTTGGGACTCTCTTGTGACATTAGTAACTGTTTTTTATTTTATTTATTCTTTATGTGTATGAATGTACTGTCTGCATGTAGGTTTTGTGCACCCGTGTCATGCAGTGCCGCAGAGGTCAGAAGAGGGTGTCAGATTCCCCTGGAACTGGAGTTAAAGACGGTTCTCAGCCTCCACGTGGGTGCTGGGAATCAAACCCGGGTCCTCTGCAAGAGCAGTCGGAGCTCTTAACCACTAGGCCATCTCTCCAGTAACTGTTCTAACCTAAGTTGCAAATTATGAGAAACTATAAATCGAGCCCACCAATGACATGGTTGCTAGAGATGACATGCAAAACTATGAAACCTGCAAAGTAAACTGGATTGGGCCAGGACTTCAGAGCATTAGGTCATCTGGGACCTCTAGAGATAAATAAAAGGTGAGCTCTCCAACTCCCTGGGAGAAGTTCTTGACCTCTTGACAGCTTCATTTTCTCTTAATACATTACTAGGTAAATTAGGGTCTTCTCTTGGGGTGTTATGTCCTGAATCCAAGACCCTCACAGACCACCAGGAGACAGACACTGATGCAAGGGCAGAGAATCTTTTTATTAACTAGCTTAAGCCAGGGCTGTTCCTGAGCCTGGCGCAGCAGGACAAGGCTCCATACAAGCACTCAATTTAAAGGGAAAGATCACAAGCAGGGGGGTTTCTAAGCCTTGGTGTTACAGGATTGGTGGGCTTGTATAACTCAGCAAAAACACGCACGTGCACAGGGATAAGCTGTGGGTTTGGCAGGCTTGTAAGAGCCCCGAGGGTGGGGGCGGTGAAGGGAGACAGGATTCATGGTATATTTCCCAGGATTATTGGGTTGTCAGAGATATATAATTCCTGGGATTGTTGGGTTGTCAAAGACATATAGTTCTTGGGATTGTTGGGTTATGAGGACATACTTTTCTGGGCTTTACATTGACTACCTGCAACAGTTATTTCAAAAAACATGGCTATCCTGATCTCTACACAGTCTTCCTGCACCTTGTGGGAAGATGGTTATCTGGTCCCTGTAACAGTTATCTCAAAAGCCTGATCCTTACACAGTCTTCCTGCAGAACTTTTTTTTTTTTTTTTGGTCTTTTCGAGACAGGGTCTCCCTGTAGCCCCAGCTGTCCTGGAACTCACTCTGTAGACCAGGCTGGCCTTGAACTCACAAAGATCCGCCTGCCTCTGCCTCCCGAGTGCTAGGATCTCCACCACGCCTGGCTATGCAGAACTTTTATGGTAGGTGGCAGTTCTCCCTTTTGTCTAGGATGGAGACTTTGGTATGGTCAGCAATATAGGTTTTTAACACGTTGCCCTTCAGGGTTCTTTGTCTCATTAATAAAATAATTTAAGAATGGACTCAAAAGGAAGCCCCAGAACAATTTCATCAGTGTTTAAAAGAAAAATCCCAGGCCAGGCAGGCTGTAAACCTCAGCAGCTGCCTGGAGGAGAAAGCTAGAGAAGAGGAAGAGAGAAAGCCATGATGTTTTAGTTAAGTTGGCGTGGATGTTATCCAGGGGGCAGGTAACAGCCACATGGCAAGGAGGAGGGGAGTGTTAGAGAAAGAGTAAGGAAGCCCATGGTACCAGAGAAGGCACATGTAGGGTCTGGTCAACATCCAAAGAAAAGAGAAGAAAAAAAGTAAAGTAATGCTGTTCTGGCTCAGAAAGGAGGCCAGACCCAGCAGAACCACCTGACAGCCTATAGGGACTGGGCTAAGGCGGCTAGAATTCTGGCAAGAAAAAGTACATTATCTCATTAAAGGGATAATTAATTCTCCTGCCACTTTACATGGCTTAACGTGGATCCACCTTCCTGAAGGGTGGTCCTGCCTTCCTGAGGGTTGGTCCCACCTTCCTGAGGCATGGTCCCTTAGCCAGGTCACTGACCATCCAACTGAGGAAATAAGAGTTAATTCCAGACTTCTATTTTGGACAAAGGTTAAGCATTCACTTTCCCCCAGGCTGGAGTCCACCAGATGCATCTGGGGCATTGAGAAACAGGCCCGGTGGTATTCACTTTCCCTCAGGCTGAAGTCCACCAGATACATCCAAGGCTTGGGAAACAGGTCCGGTCTGAACTGGTAAAGAAAAATTCCCCTAGATCCTGTATAAAAGGCCTGGGAGCCAAGTTATCAAGTTCGGAGCCTTTTCCCTTCCACCCCAGCACGCTGGTTTACTTTTTTCTCCAAAAATAAAGTCTTGGTTTTCCATCCTTCAGTGTGTCTGGTGTGGATTCTCGGACCCTAACACAACTAGATGTTAGGTAGACTCCACCTAGCTGGGAGATTCCATTCTGTTGACCAGTAAGAAATAGGTTTCTCTTAACAGGACTTTACTACTGCTATGAGACTTTCCTTGCCAAAATATCACCTTGGATACAATTATTATGTCCCTAGAATACCTAATTAGAAGCAGCCTGTGACCTGTGATGACAGGTAGCAGAAATAATGTCTGTGAAAAAAATTCCAGTTTGGCATCTATGTTTGAAAACAAAGGCAAAACACAGCTTGTGGTGGGAACAGCCAGCTTACTTTGTGGGACACCACAGTGTTTAAAGACTTAAGGAATCCATTTTGGAAACAAAACAACACATAATACCCCCAGGAGCCACAAGTCTGATAGAATTCAAAATTGTTTCTGTTCTTATATTCCATTAATTCAGGAAGGAAACAGACAAAAAGAGATACTAGGCAGTTGTGTTGCAATTGAGAATTATTCTTATGACCTTTGTACATCTACAAATGAAATGCAGTATTCAGGAAGAGCTAATTCCTTCCATTCTTGGGTAACATTTAAAAATAAATGGTCTCTCTAGGCTAGCCATAGCTACATAGTGAGATACTGTCTCAAAAAAACAAATCAAAATAAAACAAAATGAAAAATAATCTTTCTCGTTTTCCTCATCTTCACAGTCAGATCCCAATCAGCCCCTCTGGGCTGGGAAGGCTCTTGTGCTAGTTCTGGTATGCCCGCCCCTTCTTTTGGACACCAAAAATAATTGCTGTCTCCAAAGGGCTGTTTTGAGCATTCTGTTCTTTTTTATTTCAGTCTGGATTTGCAAGCCGGGCGTGGCGGCACATACCTTTAATCCTAGCATTTCAGGAGGTGGAGGCAGGTGGATCTTTGTGAGTTCAAGGCCAGCCTGGTCTACACAGTGAGTTCCAGGCTAGCTGGAGCTGCAGGGAGACCCTGTCTGAAAAAAAAAAAAAAAAAAATAAAAAAAAGACCAGTCTGGATTTGCCTCTCAGTTTCTCCCCACTCCCCAAACCAGGAAAAAAAAATTCAGGTTTACTTTATGAAACCCATAAAATACAATAAATTATGAAAAGCCAAACATAAACTACCCACAATTCCCAGTTTTCCTAATATTGGAGAGTGTGTGTGTGTGTGTGTGTGTGTGCGTGCGTGTGCACGTGCACATGCACGCACGCACGCATGCGATTACTTATGATATAATCCTCCTGGACTTAATGGCTTTAAATGAATAATCGCTATTTTGTTGTTGTTGTTGTTGTTCAGACAGAATATCACTATGGGTAGCACTGGCTGGCCTGATACTCACTGTGTAGACCAGGTTAGCCTAGAATTTACAGATATCTGCCTGCCTCTGCCTACCAAGTGCTGGAATTGAAGGCCTGTGCCACCATGCTCAACAAATAACTGCTTTATAAGATTTTATGAGTCTGGGTCAACAATTTCAGCATATTGTAGTTAGGTGATTCTTTTGCTACACGCACTGTTGACTGAAGTTACTTGGCAGTTTCTGGAAAGTGACCAGCATTGTTTAGAGGGTTCAGCACAGTGTTACTCTCCTGCCTGCAGTTTAGATGATACTGGTTGTGTTGTTTCCCCCTACACCCACTTACTAGGAGTGTAAATGTCTCTGCATCTAGTCCCTCCAGCAGGTGCCTGGAACCCCAACATGGGAATTCAGGGCTCCAGCAGTGGGATTTTCAAGAGACAAGGAACGGAACCTGCCAGTGCCTCTGTGTTGAGGACACAACCACAATATTATATTATATATAATATAATATATATATTATATTGTGACCAATAGAATACTGTTGTATTCTATTGGTCACAGCAGTCACAGAGTGTCCTAGTTACTTTCTATTGCCATGATACAATGTTATGGTAAACTGAGGCATCAGACCAGCCATGCACAGAGAAGGGACAAGAGACTCACACGGAGAAATCAGGAAAATGTATTCACACCACTATAGGAGATCTTGTCTCCAAAAAAAAAAAATAAATAAATTAAAAAAAGAAAGAAAATACCCCACAGACATGTCCACAGGCCATGCCACAGAGGAAGGTCCTCAGGTGGGGTCTCTTCTCCCAGGTGTGTCAAGCTGACAACTCGAGCTATGCAGGACATAAACTACCCAGCTTCTCTGGCGGGAGTGGCAAAGAATGTGTGCCCATCCTTAATCTGCTGTGAAGTTCTCATCCTTCAGTCACAGATTTCTATTTTTACATGCAAATATCCTTTCCAGATCATCAGCTTTTCATCCAATTACATCAGCAGTTGGCCTGCTCACCTGCTTTTATAAATAAAGCTTTATTGGAACACCATCATGCCTGTTAATTTAGATGTTATCTGTGGCTGTTGCCATGGATTAGCAGCAGAACTGGAGTGCCAAGAGAACTTTCACTTTTTACTTACAAATCAAAATCATCCTTATTTTCCCATCTCTTGCTCCAGTTCCTCAGGAAACTGAGGAATGGACCTGCAATGTACAGATAACTTGCCCAAGAGACTCATGTGCAGAAACTGGAAAAGTTTATTTACACCGGTGGGCCTGGATTAGCTAACACTCTGAAGTTCTGCACCTAGACCCACTGTTTCTGAAAGTTTTTGTGGTTTTCCCTGCATCATTCCTCCTGATTTAGATCACAATCTAGGTGATCATCATTAGCACAGATGCTTGCTTACATGTTCTAAGACCATTGAGGGCAAATTCTTTCTGCTGTTAAGTGGTTAGACATTTTTGGAGAAGCAGATACTGAAGCCAGGGATTAAGACTTTTTTTTTTTTTTTTTTTTTTTTGGTCTTTTCGAGACAGGGTCTCCTTGTAGCCTCAGCTGTCCTGGAACTCACTCTGTAGACCAGGCTGGCCTTGAACTCACAAAGATCTGCCTGCCTTTGCCTCCGAAGTGCTAGGATTAAAGGCATGCACCACCAGGCCGGCTAAGACATTTTTAAACAATAGAATTTATTGTAAGCAGCTTAGCGATCAAAGTAATTACAAAATAGGTGTTCCACTAGATAACTGTAGTATTCGTGTCTCAAGGAGGCTTTGAGGTCTTCTATGTTCTCCATTTTAGTTTTGTTTGCCTTTCAGCATGATTTTTAGCAAACATTCATAAAACCACTATAAGGTAAGTACTATGTCCTAAAGTATAAAATCAGCCACAATATAATAAAAACACTACCAGACACATAAAGTGACATTAAATGCATGGGTATATTTATTTTCCTCTTCACTGCTATCAGTTTAAAGTACAGGGTCTCATCTCGGTCCTTTTCTAAATTAGGGCCATGCACAGGTGGCACATAAGTGACGTTTACTCAGTAGTTACTTCCTGGCTGAGGATGACCTGGGATCACCCCTCAAGTCTCCAATACGCATAGTGGCTCAGCTCCACACATTTTGTAAGACCCTTGGTGGTGGCTTGTTTCTGCTCCTTGGACAGACTATTCTACAACTCTTACCTCTTCTTTCCAGATTTCCCCTTCAGTGTGGTCTCTCTGAAGTTGAGCAATTTTCTGATCTTGGAGGGCTGGGATGTAGTGGTGGCTTTGCCAATGCAACTATCTCTGTACTTTCAATCCAAGCTAATAAAATTCCTTCATAGAATTTTGGGTTTCTTACATATCAATTTATAATCCTCTTTATAGAAAAACCACCATATTTCTTTTTTGGTTCCTTTTCTACCTTTGACAGATATGAAGTTCCTATTATGCAATGCCTGTCTTAGTGAGAAAGTCTGTAAAGGGCATGCCTAAGATGCTCCCCTGCTCTCTGGCACACTTCAAAATGTTCCACAAAATACCTTGCAGCCATCACACCTTCAGATCATGACCTTGAATTTATGCTTTACATACGGCACTCTCAATTTAATCTTTCCTTAGTTACTTTTTGATAATATTTTGCTGGAAGAGACTGGAGTGTTAAAGAGACAACTTTTATTTTTGAGTCAAGTCATATTTTCTCTAAATTCTATTGGGAAAAAACCAACCAATATTTTAAGGTTGATTTTAAGGCTGATTAATCCTTTCTAATATGTTGTCATTGGCTTCTAAAAGCAAGTTGGCACATTTTACATTCTGCCCAGCAATTTTCTCAGCCAGATCTGTGAGTTCATTAGGTATGCTCTCTAATTTCCACATGACGACCAGTCAGTAGTCAGCACTGCCAACTTTTCCATCACTGTGGACTAACATCTTCCTTACCTCTTTCAAACCTGCCCGGAACTATCCCCAGGCAACCGAACCTCTATTTATTCCTGACCCAGGGCCAATGGCTCCCATTTTAGATTTATTATTGTTATTATTATTTGCTGGGGGCAACATCCCATTTCTAGGTATCTTCTATTTGTCTCATATTTAAGTCACAACTGCCAACATCATTCCCTTTTTCCTGTCTTCTTCCTCCAGATGACACATTCTCTACAATGTGCACACAAAAAATTAAATTGGCTTTCCTTATCGTCTCAAATGGGTCCTCTGCAAACAGTGCCATGTGCTTTATTTTTTTTTATCAGTTGCTTCCTATGTAAGCCATGTGTTTTAAATATGCCGACATGCTGAGGTTTGTATGTTAAAGAATACCCATGGAAAATAAAATTGTTTACACCTGAATTAATCTCTAGGGTGGCTTTCTGGCTTTCTTCAATCTCTTAATGCTGTAACTTGACATGAAAAAATTGAAAGAGGAAACAAAGGGTATTGAAGAGATAAGAGTTGATTCCAGACTTCTACTCTGGACAAAGGTTAAGCATTCACTTTCCCCCAGGCTGATGTCCACCAGATACATCCATCCCAGGACCTGGTTCCATTCCTGTCCCAAGACTGTGTCTAAATATAACCTTTGGTAGTGGGGGCAGGTGGGCTGACCTAACCATGAGCTGTAAGTCAGCTATTATCCAATAAGGCTAGAAGTTACCCAAACCCCACTAAGATTCCCCTAGACCCTGTATAAAAGGCCTGCAAGCCAACTTATCAGGGTCGGAGCCTTTTCTCTCCCTAGGTTAGCAAATAGAACCCCTCCCTAGGTCAGCAGATAATAGGAAACCACAGTCAGTTATAATTCCAGGAAGAACCACCCTGAGGGCCCTGGCCCCAAGCCACCTGCAGACCCAAGCATGCTGAGTATCACCTCATCTGCAACCAGCCAAACTCTGTAAGGGTCACCCCAGGGAGCCAATAGAAAGATGCCCTGATTCTGTTACTATAACCTGCCCTGCTCTAAGTGTATAAAAATTGCATGCAAAGATTGCTCAGGGTTCACCTCTCCCTGTTGTACAGGTGAACCTGGTGCACTGGAAGAATAAACCTCTTGCTTTTGCATCAAGTCTTGTCTCTTCATCTCTCACTCTGGGGTCTCTCGAGGGTAAGGCTCAATTTGGGTCTTACAGTATTAAGTTTAAGGACAGGGGAAAGGTCATTGACAGTCACCATTTTATCTTTTGGTCTAGTTTAGACAGTCCTAAAAGTAGTTGCTAGGTAAATTGATCAAGATATGTAGTCTTAGCATAGACTGTGACCCTTTGGAGGTCTATGTGAGGTTCTCCATTCCTCACGCATCTAACATCTGAACAAAAATGAGAGATTAGCAGGTGGACATGGGCTGTGTCCCCAAATAAGATTCTGGGTTGCAAATATTGTTTTGTCCCCATAAATTCTGGTTAGCTGTCTGAATTAATCACTGTTAAAGTAGTGATTCTTAAAGAGGTGATAAGGCAGGGATTTAGAGAAAAACAGAAGAAAGAAAGGGAAAAGGGGATATAATATATATTTGTCAAAGAGTAACCAGGAAACCTTTTTGCTTTTTGCAGTGCTAAGGATTGAGCCAATGGCTTTAACTATGACAGGCGAGCACTCAACCTCTGAGCTATATCCCCAGTCATTGGCTTTAAAACTCATTTATTTTTGTTTTACTAGTGTTTTGCCTTAATATATGTAAGTGTACACATGTTGTGCAGAAGAGGGTGTTGGATCCCTTGGAACTGGAGTTAGGTGTGGTTATTAGCCATCATGTGGGGGTGCTGGGAACCTGACCCCCATCCTCTGCAAGAGCAGCCAGAGCTCTTAACCTCTGAGCCATCTCTCTAGCCACACCCCTACCATTGGCTTTTTGGGACTGTGTAGTCCAGGTTAGCTTTGCACTCACCGTGTAGCCCAGGATGACCTTCACTTGAGTTTTTCTGCTTTCATAATCCAAGTGCTCGGATTACAGGTGTGAGGCACCACCCAGAAGCTTTCTTTCAGGTTCTCGGACATCCTAGCAGAAATCACTAGACCAGGGAGGAGGTGTTGGTTCCCTCAAGGGCCCTTTATGGTTTGGCCCCTGCTCTTTCTTCATTAGTTTCGCTTTTAGTTTTATTCGACCAAACAATTCCAGTTGATTTACTTAACTTTTTTTTTTTTTTTTGGTCTTTTTGAGACAGGTCTCCCTGTAGCCCCAGCTGTCCTGGAACTCACTCTGTAGACCGGGCTGGCCTCGAACTCACAGAGATCTGCCTGCCTCTGACTCCCAAGAGCTAGGATTAAAGTTGTGTACCACCATGCCTGGCAGCTTACTTAAATTTTTAGTTGATGTCTGCTCACTGGATTTGTAATCACAAGAACTTTCTAGTACTGTTGTATAGGACTTTTTTCCAATTGACAGACACCATCTTCTTGAGCTCAGCTGGGCTGCATTGCCCAAGATCATCATAGCTGGGCTTCTTGACTGTTTATGCCTTGGCTTCTCTAGTATGCAAAGAGGGCCAGGAAGAATCATGAGACCTTCACTTGAGAGCCACAAGTTCCAACCTATGATTATTGATTTAGCCCTAATTGCCTGTGACCTAGGGGTTAGGTCTAGAGTCTATAAGGCTGGGGAAAAGTAGGGGGAGATCTCTCTTGCCATTTTCTGTAGCCACCACAGTGTGAACAGCCACATTCCTGTAAGTAAACCCTCACTCATTGCTCTGTAAGTAAGTACAATAAACTTACTGCTTTCCCAGAGTGCATTTTGGTGAAATCATACCTCGGTTTATTACTGGGACCAAGGGAAGTACCCATTTTTAAAATATTTACAGAGGAATTTCAACACCTTCATGGATATGAAATACTGGAATCTCTAAAGAACCTTGAGAGTCCTTTCTAAGCCTTTTGAAGGCTTTTCCGTGGAAGAAGTATTATCTGTTGTCTGTGTGCCTGAAGGTAGCACAGTTTAAGGTAAAACTATCAATTTCATTTTAAGCTGCACCCCAAGTGCAAGTGGCCAGCCAGGTACTTTGCATTTTAATGAGCCATTAAGCCAAATGTGAAAGATTGCCAAGGAGGTATTCAAAATTGAGTTAGCACCTGTTCTTTTCTCTTCCCCATCAAGATCATAGAAGGGTTGGGTTGGAGTTTTGAAGATGGCTGTCTTGGAGTGGTCTGAGGCCTAGCTGTGTGTCCCAAGTCTCCCTAGTCTTGGGCATTTTTCCCCCAAGTGTATGGAAATGATCCTTGTGAGAAACTCAACTTCTTTTATAGCTTTTGTGTGACATATTCCTGCAAAAATATCTCCACAAATGAGAACTCTGGGCATTTATTTAGCATTGGCTGTGGAAAATGAGAGCAGCAGTAACTGCTCAGAAGATGAGACTTGGATGGTATTTGACCAGACAATTTGTCTAGCCAAACCTCTATGAGCATTTCTGTGGGCTGGCTGAGGTCACACACATCAGGTCCCGCATGAGCCAAACTCTCTCAGATCTTGCTCAAGAGGATCCAAAAGAAGCAGATGGGATGTCACAGGAACTATAAGGGAGAAATTCAATGATGGGATTTCAGTAAAGAGCCTCTAAGAGTCTACATGTGTGTTATGAGAAGCCCAGCTTTGATTATCTGCCAAACTCAGACAGTACCAAAAGTGTATCATCACAAGGACAGTACTCACAGAAGTGAGGACTCTCTTGACCCTTGCCTCCTCCACCCACTCATCTTCAGGAAGAGGTGGAGGAGCCCAGAGAGTGGTTACTAGGTGTTAGGTCCAGGCTTCCCAGAATCCCAAGTGGGCACCTGTGTGCCCCTTAGGATAGGTTAGAATTCAGACAGGAAATGCTGAGGCAGAGGGGGCAGCTAGAAGGGGCAGAACATACACAGGGGTACACAGAAGGTAGGGGTGGGAGATAGAATCTCCCCTCACTCAGGTGCCCAACTGTCCAGCTGCCCATGAGGCTACTTAAGGGGTCTTACCATGAGGGCCACATGCATAAACCCCGTGGTCCATCATCACGTGTGTAGTGAGTACCTGATGAGGTTAAAGAACCCCAGCAGAACATCGGATTAGTGCCCAATCACAGTCACAAGGGAATAGAGTAGGGTAGTGTAAAGAGACGGTACCTCATCCTGAAATGTGGAAGCAGTTGTCCAGAGAAATACGCAGGTGGCAGTTCCAGGGGTTGCAAAAAATTCATTGGGAGGTCTTTTCAGGATGAGAGCTGGGGAGCGCTCTGCCAGATCAACACGCCAGCAAGCACTCCACCTGATAGAAATGTATGAAGCCCCGACTGAGTCACGGCACCATAATGTTAGGTTATAAAAAAGCATGAAGCCCAATAAAAAGGCACATGAGGCTTAGGTCACTCCAGGAACATGCTTTAATTCCATGTGGGACTGCCAGCATGAGCCGCCTGCAGACACGTGGTGGAAATGGACAGCATGGCAGGGGCAGGGGCAGGGGCAGGACAGAGGGGGTGCAGAGAGGCAGAGAGACAGAGAGGGACAGAGAGAGCAATGGTGGCTGGGGTCCACCCATTTATACCCCTGGGGTGGGGCCTCAGGTACAGGGGAAGGGGTCAGAAGATTGAGAGCTTCTGGAGGAAGTGGGCACCTGTGTGCCCCTTGGGATTCTGGAAAGCCTGGGATCTAACACTAGGAAGAAGTGGCAGGTGGAGAGAGAAGGTGATGAGCATGCATTCCTCTTTCTCACCACAGGCCGAGAGCCAAAGCAGAAATGAGGTGGGCAAGGTCAGAGATGCAAACGGGAAAACTTTTAACTCTTAAAAATTTAATTATGTGTATCCTGTGTGTCTGTGTATGTGTAGGTGCATGTGGATGCCTGCAGAGGCCCTAAGAGGGTGCGGGATCTCCTGGAGCTAGAGTTAATAGGTGGTTGTGAGCTGCCTGATACCTTTGCTGGGAACTGAACTCAGGTCCTGTGCAAAAGCAGTAACCTGCTCTTAACCACTGGACCATTGTTCCACTCCTGAAAAATTTTAAATTTAATGAAGATGTACTTTTTATTATTGTTATTTAGACTTAAAATATATTTTTTTAATTTCATATGTTTGAGTGTTTTGATGCATGTATGTAAGTGCACCATGTATAGCTAATGCTTGAGGAGGCTGGAAGAGGGTGTTGGGTATCCTAGAACTGCAAGGTACTTTTGGCTTTGGTTGACGTTTTTCTCTGTTCTCAACTGCAAAGATAACATTGATTTAGCTACTACAGTGTTTCTCTAGTTTTCAAAAAATGCAGACAAAAGTTGGAAGCTATATACCATTTTGGGACATCTACCAATTCTGCTGAGAGAGAGAGAGAGAGAGAGAGAGAGAGAGAGAGAGAGAGAGAGAGAGAGAATGCATCTCCTAATAGTGAGGGCAGAATCTTGCCTTCTGCTATGGAACGCATTTTCATTTCTAGAGGCTCTCTGATTGAACTTCAACTAAAATATGAGAGCTGGAGCTGGAGAGACAGCTCAGTGGTTAACACTTGCTGCCCTTCAAAGACCTGAGTTTTGTACCCAGCGCCTACATCGGGCGGCTAGTAACTCTAACTCCAGCCCCAGGGTATCCGGCCAAGCCATCTTCCGGTCTTCCAGGGTTCACTCACACCTGCACACCACTCACCCTCCCATACACACAAATAAAAAGTAAAACCAAGTATTTAAAGTATGAGAGTGGGTGCTGTGACAAACTCCTCATTTGTGCAACTGCCCGGAGTCAGTGTCTCGGCCGCAGTCCAGTACACTCAGCTGAGCAGAAACTGGTGGCACACGAGGCTGGAAGTGCCTTTCAGAGACCCGGAAGCTCTTCCCCGGTGCTGTTTCTAAACACTATGACTACTGCAGGGGGTTTGCCCTCTGAACCAAGCTAATTACGTACCCCTAAAATCAAACCGTATAAAAAGAGATGCAGAATTGCACCCCCCCACACACCCTTTAATTGTTCTGGAGCTTACTGGAAATTCAAACTGTTGTTTGAATCCCACAGCCCACCCCTGTGACCATGGTGTCCGAATCCCACAGCCCACCCCTGTGACCATGGTGTCCGAATCCCACAGCCCACCCCTGTGACCATGGTGTCCGAATCCCACAGCCCACCCCTGTGACCATGGTGTCCGAATCCCACAGCCCACCCCTGTGACCATGGTGTCCGAATCCCACAGCCCCCCCTGTGACCATGGTGTCTGAATTCCACAGCCCACCCCCATGACTGTGTTGTTTGAATCCCACAGCCCACCCCTGTGATCATGGTGTCCAAATCCCACAGCCCACCCCTGTGATTATGGTGGGGGGACTCCTAGTCCTAGTGTAAACTGGGATCTTTGGATTATCTAGGTACAAGTTACCTAGTTTGTGGACTGAGGCAGAACATAGAGTACCAAAATGCCTTCTCTCCTTTTAAAATACAAGGCCTGTTTTATTATTTGGCCCATGGCGAGCTAACTGGTGACCACACTTCCTAATCTCTTTTCTAATAATAACTCTTACACAGTTGACAGTATGAAATAGGCTCAGTTTCAATGTATTTATGTATATGACATCAGTACTCAAAAACACCACAAGGTTAGTTCTTTACCAGAACTCAGGAGACATGGACCACTGTTATCCTGATTTTAATACACTATTCAATACAATAATTACTACCAGTGGTGACAAATTCTCTGAGAAAAGTGAGAAGATGGCAGGTATCAGGAAATCCAGTTGCTCGAGTAGTCAGGGAAAGCTCTTCAGCAGAGGCGAGATGCTAGTCATGTGGGAAGACTGAGGAAAGCAGCACATGGGGTCAGCCTCTAGATAAGGAAGTCGATTTGTGATGCAGATTACAGGCAGAGAGAGTGAACTTCACCTGTATGGGAACCTTGAGATGGGAAGGAGCTTGGTGGGTTGGAATGCCTCTGTTGAGGCCAACATGGAACTTTTTCTCGGCAATTATCTTTGCAGACCCGTCTAACTACCCTGAACTGAAACTCATATGTACTTATATCATTAGAAAAATCAATATGATGCCCTAACTAGAATACAAAAGAGAAGAAGGAGGAGATAGATATGTTGTTAACTAAAGGGAATTTCACTATGCAAACTCTTGGTCAAACATATCCTGGAAGGTATAATGAAGGTGTCAAATGCTTGTAGATAAATATCAGATCAGCAGGAATGCAATACATGCAGACAGATTCCATCACGTCCGTTGGTATACGCATGTCACTGTGGTGTTGCTGCTATTAATATGGTTTCCTCCCTGCAAAGATTTCAACAGCAACAGAACAGTAGCTGAAGAGTGACTATTAAGGTGGAATGTTTTGGTGAACTAATAAGGTAAGTTTATTTATATCAATGTGTTAATTCCAGATAAGCACTTCTTGGATGAAATAAAAATTTATTTTTATTTTTATTTTTATTTTATTTTTTATAACTGAGGCTCAGGAATTCTAACTTGGTGTTAACTTTTGGCACATCTTCTGATTTTTCTTCCCTTTCAATTAAGTAAGAGAATCATTTTAACCAAATTGTTTGGCTGATATGAAAAATATTTTAATAAAAATATCCCATTCCAAAGCATCCCTTTGGTGAGGAGTAGAAGTTGGAATAATGAGGCGGTAATCTCCTGCTCGGTAGGAGGGAGTGAGCTCCATCAGGAAGAACTGAGGTTTTTCAACCTCACCTGGGAACAATTATAATAACAGTCATAACAACAACAGTAAGAGCAAAAAAATCCAATAGCACTTTCCATTATAGCTTGTCTGAGCTAGGAATTCTACAGGTTGGCAAGAGGTGAGTGAGGCTCAAGGACTTGTCTGGAGGTCGCATTGAGCAGCAGTTTGCTCTCAGTTGAGAAGGTGACCACTGCTAGGGTCCAAGCATGGGGAGGGGCAAGCTGTGCTGAGGGTGATGGGGGGGATGCCACGTCAAGCTGCTCCCTGTCCTTTCCTTGCTCCTCACAGGCTACCTCATGAAGGTGATGCATTGTACTTTGTCTTCCAGTAAGTCATCCCTGTACAGTATTTGCTCAAAGGAAGTGTTTGTTCTTTAATTTTGGTTTCAGGTCATTCTCTTACAAGGCAGCACTAACCGTTTAAGAAGAAAATGACAAGGATGGCCTCCATCAAGATTCTGAATATATTTCACATTGGATGTTTTGTATCAAGTCACATGTTTGAGTGACTAAGGGCAAAGGTGATTCTTTTGACATAAATGTTCAAAGTTTGATTTCATATGCTGGTAATCAGGACAGGGGCCAATAATCTTGATTTGATCATAATGAATGTGTTCTCCTTGTCCAAACCATTACATCAAGGATAGCCTTGTCCTAGACTCTCCTAAATCATTTTAGAATATGCCTGGTTATAGTTCCTGAAAATTAACATTGCCTGTCTGTGCACGGACTCAGAAAGGCTTTCATGGCTATAATTAAATATGCATAAAAGACAAGAAACACTTTTATCTCAGTTCACATGCTGGTCTCTTTCATCAAGTTATCTGCAAAGGATCTCCTCATTGGTAATTGAAGGTGGATTAAGAATTTGAATTTCTGGGCTGGAGAGATGGCCTAGCGGTTAAGAGCGCCTCTTTCTTAAGAGTTATAAGTGAGATGCTTTGCAAACCTTTGAGCCAGTCCTTGCAGCAAGTTACAGGTTGCCGAGTCAACTCTCACACTCCAAGTTCAGCTTTGCATAATAAGCATGCACGTTTGTTTTGGATTCTTGAGTTTCGCCTGGGGCACTCTCTCTAATTAATCATCCCCCCAGGTTTAGAAGACTTCTTCCCAATTCTTTGGATTTGTTAAAGAAAGTTTTCATATGAAAAAGTCCTTATCTGGTAAGTGACACTTCATATAGATTTTTACCCTTTAAATACATTTTCTTTTAAAATCCAGTGCCATTCTCAAACTAGAAAGATGAAAAGTTTGCATATATCTACCATCCATCAATAGTGGCAGATGGAAAACTCAATCAAGAAAGGAAAGGAATAGCTATTTAACAGTGTTTCATTTTTCATTCCAATCACGTACACTTTTACTGAAAGAGGCCTCATAGCGCGAAGTCTGATATTATAGCAGTGTTTTCAGGAAGCAATAATTGAATACTCCTCATTAAAAAGGTTCATAAAAGAATCCTATTAAAACCAATACAAATAATAAACCTTGAAAATGCTGCTTTAAATTCTAAGAGGGTGGTGAATATCTGCCTCAGTACCAGCCTTCCTGCTCCTAGGGTGTTCCTGAAAGTCTTGGGGGTTGTATTTGTTCAAGCCAGGCAGGTGTCTCACTCCTGAATGTGGGTGAGAGCCAGGTAGACTATTTTAAAGGCATTCCATTCAAGTCAGTCCTCTCCAAGAATTTATCCTTATTGGAGAGAGGACACTCAACAGACAAGCTAATTATCTTTAATCACTTAATTAATAGGTAATTCTTATAAAGAGGCTAAACATCTGAACCCACCAAGTTTCTCTGCCTGGGAAGATCCAGCTGGTTACACGCTAATTTTAGGAAATAATACTGGTCAGCCTCTATGATGCTACAAATAATAGTCAATGTATCTAATTCAAAAACCAGTAAGGAGCTAGGCCTGGCACTCATACCCTTAAATCCCAATAAGTGGGAGGCAGAGGCAGGTGTATCTCTGTGAGCTTGAGCCCTGCCTGATTTATACAGTGAGTTCCAGGCCATCTGGGACTTCAGGGAGACACTATCTCAAACAAATCAATAAACCAAACAACAACAACAAAAATAGTAATGAAAAAATTTCGATCTGTCTTTAATCACAAGGGCTTGTGGAAGTGCTCACCTAGTCAATGATTAGGGCTCAACCTGAATCTGAAACCAAAGGAGGTGTGGTGCTGGTGGCCCAGCCTCCCCTCTGCCTTCTCCCCTCCTCAGCCACCTGCTATAGCGCTGTTTTATTGAGGTTTTTCTTGACAAAGTCCCCATTTAGCTGTTACCTCTGAGTGTTTACTCTTCTCAGATTTTTTTCCCCCTTTCTTTCTCATTCGAATGCTTATCTCTGTGTTTGAGTGGATAGGATATGGACTGAGACCTGTGTATTTTCCATGGATGGCCCATGGAGTAAGTTTAGCTTTTATAATCTCTGTTCAGTAGTTTCTCAGTTTTTCCTGATCTGAAAAATATAATGGGACCTCTTTTAGCTAAGCACTTTTTGTTTTTATTTTTTATACTCTTGGGTCATTCAGTACTACCTATGGGATAGGCATTTAATAAAGAATATGGCATTAGAGAGATGGCTCAATGGTTAAGAGCACAGATTCTTCTTTTGGAGGAGCTAGTTTGGTTCCTAATACCCATGTCAAATACTGTGGGCCTTCTCTGGCTGGTTGTTGGTCCACACTCTACAGAGGGTAAATGCCATGGAGCAAAAGACCACTCAGAGGGTGAAACTCAACTCTTTGTTTTCCAGTACAGGGTATATAGGAAGCTTCTACCAATCAGCACAGAGAGCATCAGAGCATAACCAATCATTGAAAAGGTCAACATAATCATGGAGTTACAAAGTCCTCAGCCTACACATGCTTCTATAGGTGATCACGCATTGTTTACAAGCCCAAAGGGGGGTCCAACTAATCACAGTGAGGGGGCTGCATGCAGCTGTTGCCAGAAGGGGCCAGGGTGCCATGTTGATGGCTTACTAATCAGGCCTAGGAGTGGCCTTCATGTCCCCCTTTTTTATTTACTTATAAATCACCCCAGGAGGGGAGACATGGAAACCTGTCCAAAACACATTATGTGCTTTAACAAGGCTAGGCGTCTCGGCCCTTCAGTTGTGTCAGGGACAGATGGGCCCAGACAGGGATCTGAGTGGGGACATGTTCGTGCACAGTTTCACCCAACATCGCTATCTCTTGCAGTTGTGCCCTTACCCTAGACCAAAGCAACCTGATGCAACTGAACAAGACCAGAAACACGATTACCCAAAGCAAGAGTGTGAAGGGGTTGCTGAACTGAGAGTCCCACCATGTGCAACATGGCTTCTAATAAGGGTGTATGAATGCCCAACTGAGTCTGTAAATCTGCGATGCCCAACCTAACATACTCAAGGGAGGTGGCAGCAGTGTTGAACCCTTCTGATGTCACCGATGACAGGTTATGGAGAACTTGCACTTGAGCTATAGCGGAGCCAATCAGCTCCTTTGGCTTGATGCAGGAAGCTAGTAAGCAGGAGTCCTGCATCTGATTGATAGACATCTAAAACGAAAACATATTCCTGTTCTCAGAGGGTGGAGTTAGTAAAGCAGTTGGTGATATTTACAGGAACGAGAAAGAAAAAACCACTAGGCCAAGCAGGTAGAGAAAGAAATTGCCTTGCTGGAATCCGACCTCTCATGGCCTCTTGAAGGAAGAATGGCCACACGCGGGCTGGAGAGATGGCCTAGCGGTTAAGAGTGCCAACCGCTCTTGCAGAGGACTCGGGTTCGATCCCCAGCACCCACATGGCGGCCGAGAACCGTCTGAGACTCCAATTCCAGGAGAGTTCCAGTTCCAGAGGAATCCGACGCCCTCTTCTGACCACCGCGGCATTGCACGGCGCGGGTGCACAAACCTGCATGCAGACAGTACATTCATACACATACGGAAATAAATAAAATTTAAAAAAATAATAAAGAATGGCCACACACTGCAGGAAGAGTTGGAGACTGACTCATCATTTGTTTTGTTCTCAGAATTATGTTGCAGGTTCTTCTGCTGTAGGAGTTCTTACATAATTAGAACAGGTGTCCTCAGTAACATACAAACATCTGTCAAAAAAGCGTTGGCTCTAGACCCTTTCCCAACAACCTGACCCTAACTAGCTGACCTTGACCTGACCCTGACCTAGTCCTGACCTGACCCTAACCTGACCACTTGTCCCTAACCTGTCCCTGACCTGTCCCTGATTTATCCCTAACCTGTCCTTGACTACCTATCCCTGATTTATCCCTAACCTGTCCTTGACCACCTATCCTTAACCCTCTTTCCCTCTCTATGGTATCAAGGGCTAGAGAAGACCCAAAGGCAGAAATAGGACACAGGGGCTTGCACTTTTGGGCTTATTTGTTTATCTTGACTCATTGTTAAGGACTGTTTGATATATAGAGAAAAACATTAAACCATTCCCAAAGTCTCCATTCAAATAAGCTTATTGGCAGCTTATTTCAGACAGAGTCCCCCAGCAGTGGCTGTCGTGAGACTTAATACACAGGCCAATCTGGCTTCAAACTCCCACAGAAGTCCACCTGTCTCTGCTTCCAGAACATTGGAACTAAATCCTAAATTATTAAGATCATCTCAAAAGACAGTTTTAAAGCAGATAAAGATGAAGGGGGGCGATGAAGGTCTTAAGAGCAAGAAAGAGGGGTCTCCAGTCCACCCCACCATGCCAGGAAAGGCCACCAAGTGCTAGGTTAGTTTCCCAGGAGGTGGGGGCTCATGGGGGAGCCACTGCCTCCTGGGACCATGAAATGTTGGTCAGGGGGTTCCAGGAGATCATGCGGACAGGCTCTTTCCAGTTTGCATGGAGGCCTGTTGTGGTCCAGTGAGCATGAACCCTATCCTCAGCTCTGACAGGGTTTGGGGGATATGGGGATACCATGGCAAAGGGCGTTGTGCTGCTGGTACCAGGTTCACCGGAAGGAAAAGCATGGACAGGGGACGTCGATGATGAGGAAAACTACTCCTGTGAGGGAAAACCCCACCCAGCCTACGTGTGTGCGTGTGTGTGTGTGTGCGTGTGTGTGTGCGTGTGTGTGTGCGTGTGTGTGTGCGTGTGCGTGTGTGTGCCTGTGTGCGTGTGTGAGCGTGCGTGTGTGTGTGCGTGTGTAGGCGTCTCTCCTCAACCCATTCCTACGTGTGTGTGTGTGTGTGTAGGCGTCTCTCCTCAACCCATTCCTACGTGTTGGAATATTTTGTACCATCCTTTTGAACTTGAAGGTGGTGCCAATCTTTTGAAGGTAAGATGTATTTTCTTGTAGACAGCATATAAGTGGGTTCTGTTTCCTAATCCGAATCTCCTAGTCTATGTCTTTTGATTGGGGAGTTTAGTCCATTTAAGGTTATAACTAAAAGAGGTGTCCTTGCTCCTCTTGAACTTATTATCCAGTTGTGCATTTTGGTCTAGTTGCTACTCTGCAGTTATCTTTTTTTATTAATTTTTTTCTTCTTTTTTTTTTTTTTTTTTTTTTTTTTTTTTTTTTTTTTTTTAATTGCTTCAAGTTTTCTCTAAAGGGTTGGTTTTCCAGACATGTATTCTTTTTCATCTTGTTTATGTATGGAAGATTTTTCTCTCTCCTTCAACTATAATTGGACAAATTTATGCTTTCATTCGCCTCTCCTATGGTAACCTGGTTGGCATCTATAGTCTTTAACACTGGGAATGCTTTGCTCCAACGGTCTTCTTGCTTTCACAGTTTGCACCGAGAATTCAGTTGTATTCTGATAGTTTCCCCTTATATGGGAACTTTTTTTCCTCTTGTGGCTTTCAGAATTTTGTCTTTGTTTTGGGGCATCTAGTGTTTGTATAACCTTGATATGGCATGGAGAGTTTTCTTTTCTGAAGTCTTGTCCTGTTTGTAGTTTCGTATGTGCTTCTTGGTATTTGTCTCGGTTTGTCTTTTGTAGTTTTGGGGAAATTTTCATCTATTATTCTGTTGAAGATCTGATCAATACCAATTCTCTTGGGATTCTTCTCCGTCCTCTATGTCTATGAAGGGGAGGTTTGATCTTTTCATAGTGTCCCACAGTTCCCAGGTGTTCACACTTTTGTGTATTTTAAATTTTTCATTAAATCTTTACTTTGAGGTTTTTGTTGTTCTGCTGTGTTATCTTCTTCCAGGTCTGATATTCTTTGTTGCTGCTTCCCTCCATTGTACTTCTGAGACTTTTTTTCCATCCTTTCCCTTGATTGAATGATGTTTGATTGCCTTTTTTCATTTTGTCTTGTGATTTCTTTAGTATTTCCACTTCCTTTTGGACCTTCTCACTCTTCTGTGTCCTTGCTTCACTGGTTGGTTTCCTTTTTCAGTGTTTCCACTTCCTCTAGGTCTTTACTTGAGTTTTTCATTCTCTCCTCCTTAGTTTTCTGATTTGTTCTTTATAGTCTTTTGATTTCTTGAAATGTTTCTGCAATTGTTCCTCTAAGATCTGTGTCCTAGGGCCATCCCCTGGGGGATCCCACTGAGGAATCCCCCACAGGTTGGTAGAGGTTGGCGTAGGATTATCCTGCAACCTTTCCCATCGTTGTCCCTTCTTCGTGGTCCCTGGCATGTGGGTTTCCTCTTTCCCTGTATTCCAATGCAAATCCACATTCTTCTTCACTGTGTTGGAGGCGTGCTTTGCTTGCCCTCTTCAGATGCCTTCATTGTTTGTTTGTGTATTTGTTTGTTGAGTTGTTTTTTTTTTCCCCTTGCTTATGGAGTGTTGACCTGTTTTAGGCTTTCTATTTGAAGTCCAACTAAGTCTTTCCTTTCTGTTCTGAAGGTTTTCCAAAGAATTCACTTGGACACTCCCTGGGGGGGGGGGATGATATGCTAAGCTCTGTGCACTCCTTTTATTTTCTATTTTTATTTATTTATTTTTTATGTGTATGAGGGTATTGTCTGCATGTAGGTTGGTGTAGCCCTGTTGTGCAATGCCATAGAGGTCAAAAGAGGGCTTCGGATTCCCCTGGAACTGGAGTTAAGACAGTCCTTAGCCACCACATGGGTGCTGGGATTCAAACCCGGGTCCTCTGCCAGAGAAGTCAGCACTCTTAACCACTGAGCCATCTCTCCATCCCCCTGTTTTTATTTTCAATTATCTTTATGTGTGTGTGTGTGTGTGTGTGTGGTGTGTGTGTGTGTGGAGGTCAGAAGAGGACACCTGAACAGATCCTCTGGAACTGGAGTTCCAGACACTCCTGTTGTGTAGGCCACTGCCCGGCCTGATTAGTAAGCCAGTTGCTGAATTTCTTGCTGTCAACAGGGCACCCTTCCTGGCAACAACTGCATACACCCCCTCACTGTGAGTGGGGTTGCCCTCCCCAACCCCCTCCTTGGGTCGTTGGGCTTGTAAACAATGTGCAGTCATCTACAGAAGCATGTGAGGTGAGGACATATGTAACTGCATGATTAAGTTGACCTTTTCAATGATTGGATGGTTCTGATGCTCTCTGTGCTGATTGGTAGAAGCTTCCTATATACCCTGTACTGAAAAATAAAGTTTGCAGTTTCTCCTCTGATTGCTCCTTCCAGAGTGGTCTTTTGCTCCATCCATTACTCTTAGAGTGTGGACCAATGACACTGGAGAAGGCCTACATGTGCACCTGAACAGGGACCCTCAGACCTACAGCAAGCCTGGAGTTTCCAGTAAGTGATCCCACTCAGTGTCACACCAAGTGACACCCCCTACCCCAGAGCAGTTGCCTGCTACTCTGCTCCAGTCACAGGCATGGAAGTTAGTGAGTCAGGCCCGGAGCTATGGAAGACCCTGCTAGATTTTGCCCCTTGGTTGGATGAAGAGGAAAGGGAGCAGGATGTAGAGGGGGAGGCCACCAAGGCTGCGTGCAGGGCCAAAGGCAGAAGGAAACTGCTTGATCCCGCTAAGGAGCTGCCCTGCAGGAAAAGTTCACCTTGGGAGCAGCTACAGACTGAGGGGAAACAGAAAGTGGTGCTGCGCCATATCAGACTCAGCGAGAGCGGAGCCACCGTCTCGAATGCCCCGCCACCCCTCCCCCTCCATCTTCATATCCTTTCCTGCTGCCCTATTGGCCCCCTCAGGAGGAGCCCAATACCTCCTGGTCTCTCCTCATCTGCAAGCACAAGGGACCAGGAATGGGTTGAGGAGAGACGCGCACACACACACACACACACACACGCACACACGCACACACACACACCACCACACGCACACACACACACGCACACATGCACACACACACACGCACACACGCACGCACACACCACGCACACACGCACACCACACACACACACACAACACACACGCACATGCAACGCCCACACACGCACACAACAACGCACACGCAAACACACGCCACACGCACCACACCCACGCCCAACCGCACACACACACGCACACGCACACACCCATCACACGCACGCACACCCACAACGCACACGCACGCAACACACGCACACACACACACGCACGCCCACACACGCACCACACACACACACACACATCACACACAAGCGCCGCGCGCACGCCGCACACACACACACACCACACACACGCGCACACACATGCACACGCACACACACACCCACACTCACACACACACGCACACACACACGCACACAGCACGCACACACACACAACGCACCACACACACACGCGCCACACACAAAAACACACAAAAAAAAAAAAAAAAAAAAAAAAAACACACGCACACACACGCACACACCCAAACACACACATCACATGAACACACACACACGCACACCGCACACCCACAGCACAAACCAACGCCACCGCAACGACACACACGCCCACACACACACCACACGCACACACACACACACACACGCATGCACACACACACACACACACACAAGCATGCCACACACACACGCACGCACAGCACACACACACACCACGCCCACAAACACACACACACAGACAACCACACACACACCGCACACGCACGCACACAGGCCACACAACACACACACACACACACACACACACACAGCACACACACACACACCATGCACACCACACACGCACGCCCCACAGCACACCACACACCACGCCCAACACACACACACACACGCACACACACACACGCACACGCACCACCACCGCCACACACACACACACGTTAGGAATGGGTTGAGGAGAGACGCCTACACACACACACACACGTAGGAATGGGTTGAGGAGAGACGCCTACACACGCACCACACACGCACTCTCACAGACACGGCACACACGCACACACACGCACACAGCACACCACCACACGCACACACACCACACCACAAACGCAAACACAACCACCCTCACACACTAGGCTGGTGGGTTTTCCATCACATAGTTAGTTTTCCTCATCATCGACGTCCCCTGTCCATGCTTTTCCTTCCGGTGAACCTGGTACCAGCAGCACAACGCCCTTTGCCATGGTATCCCCATATCCCCCAAACCCTGTCAGAGCTGAGGATAGGGTTCATGCTCACTGGACCACAACAGGCCTCCATGCAAACTGGAAAGAGCCTGTCCGCATGATCTCCTGGAACCCCCTGACCAACATTTCATGGTCCCAGGAGGCAGTGGCTCCCCCATGAGCCCCCACCTCCTGGGAAACTAACCTAGCACTTGGTGGCCTTTCCTGGCATGGTGGGGTGGACTGGAGACCCCTCTTTCTTGCTCTTAAGACCTTCATCCCCCCTTCATCTTTATCTGCTTTAAAACTGTCTTTTGAGATGATCTTAATAATTTAGGATTTAGTTCCAATGTTCTGGAAGCAGAGCAGGTGGATCTTCTGTGGGAGTTGAAGCCAGATTGGCCTGTGTATTAAGTCTCACGACAGCCACTGCTGGGGGACTCTGTCTGAAATAAGCTGCCAATAAGCTTATTTGAATGGAGACTTTGGGAATGGTTTAATGTTTTTCTCTATATATCAAACAGTCCTTAACAATGAGTCAAGATAAACAAATAAGCCCAAAAGTGCAAGCCCCTGTGTCCTATTTCTGCCTTTGGGTCTTCTCTAGCCCTTGATACCATAGAGAGGGAAAGAGGGTTAAGGACTAGGTGGTCAAGGACAGGTTAGGATAAATCAGGGAAGGTGGTCAAGGACAGGTTAGGGATAAATCAGGGACAGGGTCAGGGACAGGTTAGGGACAAGTGGTCAGGTTAGGGTCAGGTCAGGACTAGGTCAGGGTCAGGTCAAGGTCAGCTAGTTAGGGTCAGTGGTTGGGAAAGGGACGAGACAACGTGATCTCAGTGTTTGTATGTTACTGAGGACACCTGTTCTAATTATGTAAGAACTCCTACAGCAGAAGAACCTGCAACATAATTCTGAGAACAAAACAAATGATGAGTCAGTCTCCAACTCTTCCTGCAGTGTGTGGCCATTTCTTTATTATTTTTTAAATTTTATTATTTCCGTATGTGTATGAATGACTGTCTGCATGCAGTGTGATGTTGTTGCACCCGTCGTGCAATGCCGCGGTGGCAGAAGAGGGCGTCGGATTCCCCTGGAACTGGAACTCTCCGGGAATTGGGATCTCAAAGACGGTCTCGGCCGCCATGTGGGTGCGGGGGACGCAACCCGAGTCCTCTGAAGAGCGGTTGGCACTCTTAACCGCTAGGCCATCTCTCCAGCCCGCGTGTGGCCATTCTTCCTTCAAGAGGCCATGAGAGGTCGGATTCCAGCAAGGCAATTTCTTTCTCTACCTGCTTGGCCTAGTGGTTTTTTCTTTCTCGTTCCTGTAAATATCACCAACTGCTTTACTAACTCCACCCTCTGAGAACGGGAATATGTTTTCGTTTTAGATGTCTATCAATCAGAGGCAGGACTCCTGCTTACTAGCTTCCTGCATCAAGCCAAAGGAGTCTGATGGCTCGCTATTCAGCTCAAGTGCAAGTCCTCCATAACCTGTCATCGTGACATCGAAGGGTTCAACACTGCTGCCACTTCTCTAGTATGTTAGGTTGGGCATCGAATTTACAGACTCATTGGCATTCATACACCCTTATTAGAAGCCATGTTGCACATGGATGGGACTCTCAGTTAGCAACCCCTTCAAACTCTTGCTTTGGGTAATTCGTGTTTCTGGTCTTGTTCAGTTGCATCAGGTTGCTTTGGTCTAGGGTAAGGGCACAACTGCAAGAGATAGCGATGTTGGGTGAAACTGTGCACGAACATGTCCCCACTCAGATCCCTGTCTGGNGTTCTTAGCCACCCATGGGTGCTGGGATTCAAACCCGGGTCTCTGCCAGAGAAGTCAGCACTCTTAACCACTGAGCCATCATCTCCATCCCCCTGTTTTTATTTTCAATTATCTTTATGTGTGTGTGTGTTTGTGTGTGTGTGTGTGTGTGTGTGGAGGTCAGAAGAGGACACCTGAACAGATCCTCTGGAACTGGAGTTCCAGACACTCCTGTTGTGTAGGCCACTGCCCGGCCTGATTAGTAAGCCATGTTGCTGAATTTCTTGCTGTCAACATGGCACCCTTCCTGGCAACAACTGCATACACCCCCTCACTGTGAGTGGGGTTGCCCTCCCCAACCCCCTCCTTGGGTCGTTGGGCTTGTAAACAATGTGCAGTCATCTACAGAAGCATGTGTAGGCTGAGGACTAAGGTAACTACATGATTAAGTTGACCTTTTCAATGATTGGATATGTTCTGATGCTCTCTGTGCTGATTGGTAGAAGCTTCCTATATACCCTGTACTGAAAAATAA
>VZQC01003084.1:512798-604967 GCA_009823505.1 Rhizomys pruinosus
AGAAAACAACACACACACAAAAAATCAATGAATCCAAAAGTTGGTTCTTTGAAAGAATAACCTCTATCCCAGTTAATAAAAAGAAAAAAGGAACAACTCCAAATCAATACAATCCATTACGAAAGGGGTAATATCACAACAGACAATGAAAAGATCCAGACAATCATATGGGAATACTTCAAAAACCTATACTCTACCAAGTTTGAAAACCTAGAAGAAATGGATGAGTATCTGAAATCCTGGGCATCACCAAACCTCAACCAAGAAGAGATCAACAGCTTAAACAGACCCATAATATATGAAGAAATTGAAGATGTAATAAGAAATCTCCCAACTAAAAAAATCCCAGGCCCGGATGGTTTCATGGCAGAATTCTACAAAACATTTCAAGTGGACTTACAACCGTTATTACTCAAATTGTTTAGAAGGATACAGAGGAAATTCTCCCAAATTCCTTCTATGAAGCCAGCATCACTCTAATACCAAAACCAGGCAAAGATAAAACCAAAAAGGAGAACTATAGGTCCATGTCATTTATGAACACAGATGCAAAAATTCTCAACAAAATACTTGCAAACTGCATACAGACCCACATCAAAACATCATCCATTTATGACCAAGTTGGATTCATACCAGAGATTCAGAAAAGCTTCAACATACAAAAATCAATAAATATCATCAAACATATAAATGGACTGAAAGACAAAAACCACACCATCATCTCAATTGATTCAGAAAAAGCCTTTGGCACAATCCAGCATCCCTGCATGCTTAAAGTCCTAGAGGGAATTGGATTGGAGTGATCATTCCTCAATGTAATCAAAGCCATGTACAGGAAACTCACAGCCAATATCATCCTAAATAGGGAAATGAAAGAAGCATTCCCTTTAAAGGTAGGAACTTGGCAAGGCTGCCCCCTGTCACCACTCCTCTTCAATATAGTGCTCGAAACATTTGCTAGGGTAATAAGGCAAGAAAAGGAAATTGAAGGAGTACTAATTGGAAAAGAGGAAGTCAAGCTATCCCTTTTTGCTGATGATATGATTGTTTACTTAAGGGATGCTAAGAACTCCACCAGAAAACTCCTAGAAATGATTAAAAGCTTCAGTAAAGTGGCAGGATACAAAATTAACCTAGAAAAATCAGTAGCCTTTCTTTATACCTACAGCAAGCAACTAGAGAAGGAATTCAAGGAGAACTTCCCACTCACAATAGCCTCAAAAACGATAAAATACCTAGGGACATACCTAACCAAAGACACCAAAGATCTCTACAAAAATTTTTTTAAACCCCTGAAGAAGGAAATTGAAGAAGACACAAGAAGATGGAAAAATCTCCCATGCTCAAGATTGGGAAAATTCATATAGTAAAAATGTCCATTCTACCCAAACTCTTGTATAGATTTAGTGCAATCCCAATTAAAATCCCCAAGATTTTCTTCACAGGCTTGGAAAAAAAAAGTCCTTAATTTCATTTGGAAAAACAAAAGACCCCAAACAGCCAAAACAACACTGAGTGAAAAGAACAATATTGGGCAGGATCTCTATACCAGACTTCAAACTATACGACAGGGTTATAGTCATAAAAACAGCTTGGTACTGGCACAAAACAGACCTGATGACTGATGGAACAAAACTGAAGATCTAAACTTGAGCACATACACTTTCAGCCACCTCATATTTGACAAGGGGGCCAAGAAGACACAATGGAGGAAAGACAGCATCTTCAGCAAGTGGTGTTAGCAAAACTGGATCACCACCTATGGAAGAATGAAATTTAACCCTTACTTCTTGCCCTGTACAAAAGTCAACTCCAGATGGATCAAAGACCTCAACATGAGACCCCAAACTCTGAAGGCGATAGAAGAAAAAGTTGGCAGCAGACTACAAGACATAGGCATAGGAAAAGACTTCCTAAATCAGATAGCATCCTTGCATGAATTAAGCTTAACAATTGACAAGTGGGACCTCATTAAACTCAAAAGTTTCTGTACATCAAAAGAAACAATCAAGGAAGTGAAGAGAAAACCCACAGAGTGGGAGGAAACCTTCACTGCAGATACATCTGACAAAGCATTGATTTCCAGAATATATAAACTACTCAAAAAACAGAGAAGAAAGAAAACAGATGAAGCACTCAAAAGATGGAGCAAAGAGCTGAACAGAGATTTCACAAGTGAGGAATTAGAGATGGTTGAGAAACATCTTTAAAAATGTTCAACGTCGCTAATAATTAAGGAAATGCAAATTAAAACCACTTTAAGATATCATCTCACTCCAATAAGACTGGCTAGGATCAAGAAAACAAATGATACAAAGTGCTGGAGAGGTTGTGGGGAAAGGGGAACACTCATCCACTGCTGGTGGGAAGGTAAACTTGTACAGCCTCTATGGAAAGCAGTGTGGAGAACCCTTGGAAGACTCAAAATGACCTTACCACCTGACCCAGTCATACCACTCCTGTGTATATACCCACAAGACTCTTCTTACCACAGAGATACATGCTCAGCTATGTTTATTACAGCTCTGTTCACAATAGCAAAAAGCTGGAACCAAACCAGATGCCCCTCAACTGAAGAGTAGATAGAGAAAATGAGGTACACGTACACAATGGAGTTCTATGCAGCAGTAAAAAAAAAGACATCATGAACTTTTCAGGTAAATGGATGGAACTGGAAGGCATTATGTTAAGTGAAGTAACACAGTCCCAGAAAAACAAACAACGAATGATATCCCTCATCTGTGGATGCTAGTGTCAATAACCTAGTTCTAAACATTTCTTGTTGGGAGTGATGCATATTGGAAAGAACAACAACACCAACAACAGAGGGAATTGCATCAAAGAACTGACTGAAAGGGTGAATCTGGTGTGATTCACCATGGGGGGGTTGGGAGGGGGACATGATTCTGGATTCAATTTGTAACATAATCTTGTACAAAAAAATATGTAAAACAATAAATTAAAAAAAAGCCTCAGACTAAGATTTATTGCATGAAATGCAGAAAAACTCAATAAGAATATACATTGAGGAAAAAAAAAGACAGTAAAATGGTTAAGTGTCCTAACTTGAGGACTCCTATCTAGCCTGTAGCCTCCCAGCTGAAAAAGCCTCCTCAACTTTAGATTCTTCGCTGTTTAACAAGCTGTCTCTAGCAGAGTCGTTAAAGTGGAAGAAATGAGAAAAGGTTTATTAAGATTTTGAAAGGAAAGTGCTTGTGGTGGGCGGTTTTGCTGTTATAACTTTTAATTTCTTCTCTGTAACTCACTTTGTAAGGCTTCTAATCGAATAATAAAGGATATTTTAAGCATTTGTTTTGGCTAAGAAAAGTGTGTGCCTATTTATAAAATAAAATAAAATCCTTTGGAACAATTTGACAAAATGATTCTAAGATTTGTCTGGATATGTACAGCAACAACCAAAATACTTTTGAAAGCAGGCACCTTTTAAAAGATACCTATATATCTAATTGCTTGTGCTTCATTAGTAGGATCGAAAGGTTATTCCTGGACAAACTGTCAGCCCATGAAAGGAAACAGCCAGAATTGACCAGATCCCAAGACAACAGCTCCAGAGAAAGTAAACTGTTTTGCTTCTCATCCACCTGTGCCCCTTTTCTAAGCCTAGGGAACAATCTGCGGAAGAGGGGGCATGGTAGAATGTAAGGGCTGCGATTGGGGTGAATGGTGAAACTACAGCAATATAGTCTGGACACTCATTTGATCAACTTGATTGAACATACAACCCCCNAAAAAAAAAAAAAAGGAAAATGATGTATGAAATACACAAAGCATCAATAAAAAAAAAGACAAAAAAAAGACACCCAATGAAATAAATTTAAAGTTGCAATATTCAAAGCAACATGGTATTGACTTAGGAAAAAGCAACTCAATTAAAGGAATGGATAGAAAAGCTTCTATATCAGACATAGGCACATATATATGGATATATATTTGGAAAGGTATACATGTAAATGAATACATCAAGAATTTCAAGTTAATGAGAAATTTTGAGTATTAAGCAATATCTGTAAAAGTAGCTATTAATTTGAAAGATCTTTGATAGTTGCCTTATATTACCCAGAAATAAATTCTGGGTGATATTTTAAACTTTGGAAAAACTTTTAAATAAAAACTGCGATATTTTTTGATCTTAGAGAATAGTAGGAAATAATGGCCAAAATGTCAAATTAGAAATGTTGGAAATTCTTAAAACGCAGCTGTCTGATAACAGTTATCCAGAACACAGATGTCATGCAGAGTCCTTGAATATTTCTTCCCAGACCAGAAACACCAATGTTATAGTGGGAAGCGGCCTTTGGAGGAGCTGAGTTGGCTTCATTACATGCTGCAGCTGCACATGCTTCTACTTGTCCTGCAGTTTACATCAAATAGTCAGCATTCATTCCCTGAAGCTCGTCTACAGAGACCTGAATTCACGACCATGATGACCTGTGCCTGAAAACTTACCCACTCCAAAGGTCGCTGGAGGTCACTGACCTTGCTACTGAGATACTGGCTACTTCACATTTACATAGTAAAGGTTTACAGCATAGACTATTACAGATTCATAAACCCATAATTAACTTGTGTTACTGGACAACTGGGCTTTGATTTTTGCCTTTATATTTAATTACTTCTGTATGAAAAATGTATTCATTTTAAGTAAATTTTAAAGTCAAAACAGTTTGTATGAAAATATTTGAATCAGATTATAAGAAAAGGACTTGGTAATAAAACTCGAATTTCAAAATACTGCAAGAACAAAACCCGTACATAATGAAATAGGCCATCTTATAGGAAAAGCGTATCAATAGCCAGTTGGGAAGAGAAGGAGAAATAGAAATGCATGATAAAGAGTGGTTAGGTTTAGTATAGCAAGGCTGTGAAAATGCACTCACTGCCTCTCCTGTTTGCAGAAATGAAAATTGTGAAGCAAAGTGCACGGACGCTTTGAAATGGCAAATGTACTCCTAGAAATTATACATCAGAAATTCCTTCATGTAGGTACAATAATGTTCATGAGGATGTTTACTTGAAGCATTTCCTCTAATGCCAACAAAAATGAAAGCAGCCGATGTGTTTACCAAGGAGACCTGGTTAATTATGTCATGACAAGTACACACTGGGGTATACGTGCTGAGAAGAAGAATTCCTGGAAAGAAGATGCGACTGCAAAGGATGATTGACTGATTGAACGTCAGTCACGTGGGAGAGATTGGAATGTTGCAAGTCCAGAGCCAGCTAATCTCAGGGGCAGTTTTAACCCCTTTAATAGCCATTTATTGCCCTTCCCTGTACATACGCTCTTTTGTGACCATTTGGCGAATCCTTTAGAATATATAAATAGATTCCTAGTTTGTACCAACCAAAGGGCTAAGGACGTTGTCAGCATCTAAGGGCCGTGGCAGAGTCCCCCCTCTTTGTGTAACTTGCCTACCGAATGTACCCAATGTTTCTAAATATCGTGTTATTTTATAACTTTCTTTTATTGCTATAAACAGTTCGTGAAATTGCTATAGCATCGGAACATTGTATTTGGGGAAACCTGTGTTCCTGGGTTGTGGTCATTCATATTTCAGTCTAGAATAAGACATCTCTTATTTATTTGAGAAATAGTGAGAGCTATTTCTTTTGTTGAAAATGTAAATTATAGCACTTGAACATCAGCAAAACGAAAAATCAAGTAGGATAAAGGATTGTTTTTTGAAGAAAATGGAATGAATATGCGTTTGAAAGCATAGCTGAATTTCCAGTATTTTGGTAAGAAATATCCAGAAGTAAAACAAACAAAAACACTACAGAAAACAAAATATTATCAAGTCCAATAATGGTCTAAGAACACTGTGGAACTTGGAAATAGGGAGATGTTCCTGTGGGATGAGGGGTTAGTGTAGTATGGAGGAGACTTGTGGAGGATGGGGGGGACTCGTGAGGCATGAAGGAGACCTGTGGAGGATGGAGGCTTGTGAGGGATGAAGGAGACCTGTGAAAGATGGGGGACTTGTGGGAGATGAAGGAGACCTGTGGAGGATGGGGGGATTTGTGTGGGGTGAAGGAGACCTGTGGAGGATGGGGGGCTTGTGGGGGATGAAGGAGACCTGTGGAGGATGGGGGACTTGTGAGGGATGAAGGAGACCTGTGGAGGATGGGGGACTTGTGAGGGATGAAGGAGACCTGTGGAGGATGGGGGGCTTGTGAAGGATGAAGGAGACCTGTGGAGGACGGGGGACTTGTGAGGGATGAAGGAGACCTGTGGACGATGGGGGATTTGTGAGGGATGGGGGAATGCTACAGTGAGGCTCATGATGAAAAGATCCAGCTAGGAATGGGATAAACAAAAATGGAAATAATTTTTCTGTGAAAATTATCCACGAATATTTGAAAGTTATCTTATCTTTAGGATTAATGTAACATGTTCTCAATTTTTGATGTTTTTTAATTTTATTGGCTTCTTGGGTTATTCATATAGAACATCTCAATCAATCTTAACCATCTTTATATCCCCTTCTGTGTTGGCACCCTCTCCCAGCCCCCGCAATGGAATTCATACACTCTTGTCATTTGTGTTAAGGCCTATTGTGTCAAGTTAGTGTCCCTAGACATTCCTTAGTGCAAGTTCATCCACTGAGGTCTTGTTAGCTATTCAGAGTCCCTAGGTTTAAGATCATGCATTCTCATGCAACAGTAATCAGCTGCCAATAATTCTCCAGCTACGATTGTGGTCTGCTGCCCATTTCCCCAGTTCCATGCTGGGTTTTTGTCTGCTTGAGT
Organism: Rhizomys pruinosus; assembly: GCA_009823505.1. Lineage (NCBI taxonomy): Eukaryota > Metazoa > Chordata > Mammalia > Rodentia > Spalacidae > Rhizomys > Rhizomys pruinosus. The sequence continues at coordinate 519,570 of VZQC01003084.1, forward strand.
TTGCATGGGTCTTGTGCCTGTTGACACCATTACTGTAGGTTCAGGTAAACAGGGTCCCAGGGGCTTGTACGATTCTATTTCATATGGTCACACACCTCTTCTCTGGCTCTTACAATCTTTCTGCCCCATCTTCTGCAATAATCCCTGAGCCCTGGGTGAGTGAAACTTAATGGGAATCCTCTCAAAGGACCTGCACTCTGCAGACTCCTAATCTCTACCCTTTGGCGATTTGTGCCCTTTTGTGTCCCTGACCCTCTGTTGCATAGCAAGCTTTATTAATGAGAGTTGAGAAATTCATTAGTGTTCTCTTTACTCTTCTTCTGTGTTGCCTGAGCCTTAGGTACAGAGGTTGCATTGTACATGTGCCACATAAGCTTGGGCAACTCACAGACACTGTGTGTGACCAATTGTGGTACTCCGTAATAGTCTCCACTTGGTGCAAAAGAAGCTTCTTGTATGAGTGGTCACTGGGATACATGAATGTAAATACGAGGATACATATTTTGGACTTAGTAAGAAGTTACATTAGTTTAGGGATGTGACAGTCTTGGGGTTTTCTCTAAGATGTATGACCTCTCCAGCCATGTGTATTTGGCTATGTTTACAATACCACACATGAGTTTCCTCCCATTGAGTGGCTTTGAGTACAATTAGGTAACCACTGATTGCTCCCAAGATAAAAGTGAAACTACTGCACCACTGTTGTGTGCTGTGTTGGTCATTGGTGTGGTTATTTGGTCTTAAAGCTGGCCTTGGACCATCGATTGATGATCTCCCTTAGTGGCTTCTATAATGCTCTCCAAAGCTATGAGAGCTCCCTTCAGGGGAGGTGGCTTCCAGGTCAGTTCCAGCTCCATTGCTCCAAGTCTGGTTTCTGAAGTATGTCCTGTCTTCAGCAATAGGGTCTCATCTTCAGGTTCTGGGAGGCAATCAAGGGCTGTGGCAATATACTGTGTAATCTGGGGAGTCTCTTGGACTACCCTGGCCAACAACTCGAAGATTTCTCCTGTCTGGCACTGTTTCTTGTTATGTAGCCTTCAGCTGTGCACATGGACTCATGTGCAGATATGTGTAACTTGCCATTAGGTTGTTAGACTAATATGATTCCCTCTGTTTTTTTCTTACACTAGCTAGGCATTATTTCTCTCTCTCTCTCTTTCTCTCTCTCTCTCTCTCTCTCTCTCTCTCTCTCTTTCTCTCTCTCTTCCTGTCTAACCCTCCCTCCATGCATTTACCATTTAAATTGTCCCCATTTCCCCCATTTCCCCCTTAACCATACTGATCTCCTATGTTCCCACTTCTCTTCAGCTCCTTCTTTCTGTTTGTTCCCAAATTTCCTTGTACAACCCTCCCTTCCTCCTCCCATTCTTCTTAGTAATATCTGTCTCCTACTATTTTTCTCTCTCAGGTCTCTTTCCCTTTACCTCCCTGGTTCCTTTCCATTTTCCTGGCTTCTGCAGTTCCATCAGGGTATATACTCACATGTAAGAGTTTGGTGCTAGGATCCACAAAGGAATCTGCCTTACTTCACTTAGCACAACAGTTTCTAGTTCCATCCATTAACCTGCAAAGTTCATGATGTAGTCTTTCTTTACAGCTGAGTAGAACTCCATTGTGTAAATATTCCACATTTTCATTATCCACTCATCAGTCGAGGGACATTCAGGTTGCTCCCATCTCTTAGCTATTGTGAAAAGATGAGCAACAAAGATGTATCTACAAGTATCTCTGCAATACGATGAGTTCCCTGGGCATATGACAAACAGTGGTATAACCAGGTCAAATGGTAGGTTGATTTTTGTTTTTTAAAGTGTTCTCCATACTGCTTTCCATAGAGGTTAAAGGAGCTTGCATTCCTACCAGCAGTGAATGAGCATTCCCCTTTCCCTGCATCCTCTCCAGCATTTGGTATAATTTGTTCTCTGATCTTACCCAGTCTGACTGGGGTAAGATGCAATCTTGAAGGGGTTGTAATTTGGATTTTCTAAATTTATAATGATGTTGAACACTTTTTAAGATGTTTCTTACCCATCTTTATTTCTTCTTTTGAAAACTCTCTGCTCAGATCCTTAGTCCATCTTTTAACTGGGTCAGTTGTAATCTTGATTCTTTGTTTTTTAAGTTTTTTGAATTCTTTATATATTCTGGATGTTAGACCTCTGTCAGATGTGTCTCTGGTGAAGATTTTCTCCCATTATGTGGGTTTTCACCTCACTTCCTTGGTTGTTTTTGCTGTACAGAATATTTTAGTTTAATGAGGTCCCACTTGTTGATTGTTTACCTTAATTCCTGAGCAACTAATGTCCAATTTAGAAAGTTCTTTCCTACACCTATATCTTGTAGGTTACTGCCAACGTTTTCTTCTTTTTTTTTAATCTTTTTTATTAATTTTATTTATTTCTGTATGTGTATGAATGTACCGTCTGCATGCAAGTTTGTGCACCCGTGTCGTGCAATGCTGCGGAGGTCAGAAGAGGGTGTCGGATTCCCCTGGAACTGGAGTTCTCCTGGAATTGGAGTATTCAGATGGTTCTCAGCCGCCATGTGGGTGCTGGGGATCGAACCCGAGTCTTCTGCAAGAGCGGTCAGCACTCTTAACCGCTAGGCCATCTCTCCAGCCCCCCAATGTTTTCTTCTAACAGGGTTAGAGTTTCATGTTTCACATTGAGGTCATTGATATATTTGGAGTTGAAAGATAAAGGTCTAGTTTCATTATTCAACTGGTAGAGATCCAGTTTTGCCAGCACCATGTATTGAAGATTCTGTCTTTCCTCCAGTGAGTGTTCTTGGCCCCTTTGTCAAATATCAGGTGGCTGAAATCACATGCACTCATGTTTGGTCTTATTATGTTCCATTGACCTATGGATCCATTTTTGTGCCAGTACCATGATGTTTTATTACTATAGCTCTGTAATATAGTTTGAACGCTTATATGTAAAGCCCCTTGCATTGCTCTTTGTACTCAGGGTTGCTTTGACTATCTAGGGTCTTTTGTGCTTCCACGAGAATATTAGTTTTGGGTTTTTTCCCCCCACAATTCTGTGAAGAATGTCATGGGGATTTTGGTAGGAAGCTCATTTTCACAATATCAATTATTCCTTTTTTTGTTTATTATGTTTTTAAGGAATTCACAATATAAGAGCACAGGTGTTTTCCGATCACATTGACATTGCTCAGTTTGCCATACAATTAGGTAATTGGTGCTAGCATCTGTGGAGATGAGGGATAACATTTGTCATTTGTTTTTCTGGGACTGTGCTACTTCACTCAGCATGATATCTTCTAGCTGCAGCCATTTACCCGCAAAGCTCATGATGTCATCTTTCTTTACCACTGCAGCTGCATAGAACTCCATTGTGTAGATGGACCACATTTTCTCTATCCACTCGTCAGTCGAAGGGCACTTGGGTTGGTTCCAGCTCCTTGTTATTGTGAAGAGAGCTGCAATAAACATGTCTGTGCATGTATCTCTGTGGTAAGATGAGTCTTGTGGGTCCATGCCCAGGAGTGGTATGGCTGGGTCAGGTGGCAAGTTCATTCCAAGGTTTCCAAGGGATCTCCACACTGCTTTCCATAATGGCTATGAGTTTACATTCGCACCAGCAGTGGACAAGTGTTCCCCTTTCCCCACAACCTCTCCAGCACTTGGTATCATTTGTTTTCTTGATCCTAGCCAGTCTTATTGGAGTAAGATGATATCTTAAAGTGGTTTTAATTTGCATTTCCTTAATTAGCGATGTTGAACAGTTCTTAAGATGTTTCTCAGCCATCTCTAATTCCTCCTCTGTGAAGTCTCTATTCAGATCTTCGCTCCATCTTTTGAGTGATTCATTTGTTTTCTTTCTTCTTTGTTTTTTGAGTAGCTTCTATACTCTGGAAATTAATGCTTTGTCAGATGTATCTGCAGTGAAGGTTTCCTCCAACTCTGTGGGATTTCTTTTCACTTCCGTGATTGTTTCTTTTGATGTACAGAAACGTTTTTTTTTTTCTTTTTTAAAAAAATCATTGTTTTACATAAATGTTTTTGTACAATATTATGTTACAAATCAAATCGAGACCCCTGTCCCCCTCCAACCTCTCCACCCCACCAGATTCACCCTTTCAGTCAGTTCTTTGATGCAGTCTTTTCTGTTGTTGTTGGTAGTGGCGTTCTTTCCAATATGCATCACTCCCAACAAGAAATGTTTACAACTAGGTCATTGGCGCTACCATCCACAGATGAGGGATACCATTCGTCATTTGTTTTTCTGGGACTCTGTTACTTCACTTAAAATAATATCTTCCAGTTCCATCCATTTCCCTGCAAAGCTCATGATGTCATCTTTCTTTAACACTGCATAGAACTCCATTGTGTAGATGTACCACATTTTCTCTATCCACTTGTCAGTTGAGGAGCACTTGGGTTGGTTCCAGATCCTTGCTATTGTGAAGAGAGCTGCAATAAACATGGCTGTGAATGTTTCTCTGCGGTAAGATGAATCTTGAGGGTACATGCCCAGGAGTGGTATGGCTGGGTCAGGTGGCAAGTTGATTCCAAAGCTTCCAAGGGTTCTCCACACTGCTTTCCATAGTGGCTGTATGAGTTTACATTCCCACCAGCAGTGGATGAGAGTTCCTCTTTCCCTACAACCTCTCCAGCACTTGGTATCATTTGTTTTCTTGATCCTAGCCAGTCTTATTGGAGTAAGATGACATCTTAAACTGGTTTTAACTTGCATTTCCTTAACAAATAGCGATGTTGAACACTTCTTAAGATGTTTCTCAGCCATCTCTAATTCCCCACTTGTGAAGTCTCTGTTCAGCTCTTTGCTCCATCTATTGAGTGGGTCATTTGTTTTCTTTCTTCTTTGTTTTTTGAGTAGTTTATAAATTCTGGAAATCAACGATTTGTCAGATGTTTCTGTGGTGAAGGTTTCCTCCCACTCTGTGGGATGTCTCTTCACTTCCTTGATTGTTTCTTTTGATATACAGAAGCTTTTGAGTTTAATGAAGTCCCATTTGTCAATCGTCGACCTTAATTCTTGCACAGCTGCTGTCTGATTTAGGAAGTCTTTACCTATGCCTATGTCTTGTAGTCTGCTGCCAACTTTTTCTTCTATTGTCTTCAGAGTTTGGAGTTTCACATTGAGGTCTTTAATCCATCCGGAGATGACTTTTGTACAGGGTGAGAGGTAGGGGTTTAATTTCATTCTTCTACATGTAGTGATCCAGTCTTGCCAACAACACTTGCTGAAGATGCTGTCTTTCCTCCATTGTGTCTTCTTGGCCCCCTTATCAATTATGAGGTGGCTGGAATTGTATGTGCTCAAGTTTGGATCTTCAGTTTTTCCATTGGTCAACAGGTCTGTTTTTGTGCCAGTACCAAGCTGTTTTTATGACTATAACCCTGTAGTATAGTTTAAAATCTGGTATAGAGATCCCTCCTGTGTAGCTCTTTTCACTCAGGATTGATTTGGCTATTCGGGGTCTTTTGTTTTTCCAAATGAATTTAAGAACTTTTGTTTCCAAGCCTGTGAAGAAACTCTTGGGGATTTTGATTGGGATTGCATTAAATCTATACAAGAGTTTTGGTAAAATGGACATTTTTACAATGTTAATTTTCCCAATCCATGAGCATGGGAGGTTTTTCCATCTTCTGAGGTCTTCTTCAATTTCTTTCTTTAAGGGTTTAAAATTTTTGTTGTAGAGGTCTTTGGTGTCTTTGGTTAGGTTTGTTCCTAGGTATCTTATTGTTTTTGAGGCTATTGTGAGTGGGAAGGTCTCTTTGAATTCTTTCTCCAGTTGCTTGTTCTTGGTGTAAAGAAAGGCCATTGATTTTCTAAGGTTAATTTTGTATCCTGCCACTTTGCTGAAGCTGTTAATCGTTTCTAGGAGTTTTCTGGTGGAGTTTTTTGCATCCCTTAAGTAAACAATCATATCATCAGCAAATAGGGATAGTTTGACTTCCTCTTTTCCAATTAGTACTCCTTTAATATCCTTTTCTTGCCTTATTGCTCTAGCAAGTGTTTCAAGCACTATATTGAAGAGGAGTGGTGATAGGGGGCAGCCTTGCCGAGTTCCTACCTTTAAAGGGAATGTTTCTGTCATTTCCCCATTTAGGATGATATTGGCTGTGGGTTTCCTGTATATGGCTTTGATTACATTGAGGAATGATCCCTCCAATCCAATTCCTTCTAGGACTTTAAGCATGAAGGGATGCTGGATTTTGTCAAAGGCTTTTTCAGCATCAATTGAGATGATGGTGTGGTTTTTGTCTTTGATTCCGTTTATGTGTTTGATGATGTTTATTGATTTTCGTATGTTGAACCATCCCTGCATCTCTGGTATGAATCCAACTTGGTCATGATGGATGATCTTCTTGATGTGGGTCTGTATGCGATTTGCCAGTATTCTGTTTAGAATTTTGGCATCTGTGTTCATGAGGGAGATGGGTCTATAATTCTCCTTTTTAGTTGTATCTTTGCCTGGTTTTGGTAATAGAGTGATGTTGGCTTCATAGAAGGAATTTGGGAGAGTTCCCTCTGATTGTATACTTCTAAACAGTTTCAGAAATAATGGTTGTAGGTCTTTTTGAAATGTTTTATAGAATTCTGCTGTGAAACCGTCTGGGCCTGGGCTTTTTTTAGTTGGGAGGCTTCTTACTACATCCTCTATTTCTTCATATGTTATGGGTCTGTTTAAGCTGCTGGTCTCCTCTTGGCCAAGCTTTGGTGATTCCCAAGATTTCAGATATTCATCCATTTCTTCTAGATTTTCAAACTTGGTAGAATATAGGTTCTTGTAATATTCCCATATAATTTTCTTGATCTTTTCCTTGTCCGTTGTGATATTTCCCTTTTCATCACAGATTGTATTGATTTGGAGTTGTTCCTTCTTTCTTTTTGTTAACTGGGCTAGAGGTCTGTCTATCTTGTTTATTCTTTCAAAGAACCAACTTTTGGCTTCATTGATTTTTTGTATTGTTTTCTTTGTTTCTATTTCATTGATTTCTGCTCTGATTTTTGTTATTTCTTCCTGTCTGTTGCGTTTAGGGTTCATCTGTTGTTGCCTCTCAAGTGCTTTTAGCTGTAGTGTTAGATCATTCACTTGTGCTCTTTCTGTTTTTCTAATGTAGGCACCCAGGGCTATAAATTTCCCTCTTAGGACTGCTTTTAAGGTATCCCATAGGTTTTGTTGTGTTGTATTGTCATTGTCATTCAGTTCCAGGAATGTTTTTATTTCTTTCTTTATCTCTTCCTTGACCCATTCATTATTCAAGAGTGTGTTGTTTAGTCTCCATGTGTTCTTGTAGGCAGGAGGGCTTGTCCTGGTGTTGATGTTGAGCTTCATTGCACTGTGGTCTGACAGGATGCATGAAATTATTTCAATCTTTTTGTATTTGTAGAGGTTTCTTCTGTGTCCCAGGATGTGGTCGATTTTGGAGAATGTTCCGTGGGGTGCTGAGTAGAAAGTGTATTCTCTGGTATTAGGATGGAATGTTCGGTAGAGGTCTATGAGGTCCATTTGGTGTATCATATCGTTCAGTTCAGATGTCTCTCTGTTTATTTTTTGTCCTGTTGACCTATCCAAAGGACTCAGTGGGGTATTGAAATCTCCCACTATGAGTGTGCTGGGGTTAGTCTGTGACTTGTGGTCCTGGAGAATTGTCTTTATAAAGTTTGGTGCACCAGAATTTGGGGCATATATATTCATAATTGTGAAATCTTCTTGGTGGATTGTTCCTTTGATGAAAATGTAATGGCCTTCTTTGTCTCTTCTGATTTCTTTTACTTTGAAGTCTATTTTATCCGATATTAAAATAGCAACACCTGCTTTCTTTTTGGTACCATTTGCTTGGAATATTTTTTTCCATCCCTTCACTTTAAGGTGGTGCCTGTCCTTGAAGGTAAGATGTGTTTCTTGTAGACAGCATATCGATGGATTCTGTTTCCTAATCCAGTCTCCCAGTCTATGTCTTTTGATTGGGGAATTTAGTCCATTAATATTTAAGGTTATGACTGATAGGTTTGTGTTGCTTCCTTTCGCCTTATTATCCATTTGTGGTTTTGGTTTAGGTTTCTACTTCTGCAGTTATGCTTTTATTGATTTCTCTTTCTAGGTGCCTGGGGATGGTTGCTCCTTTCTTCTGTCCTTTGAATTGCTTCAAGTATTCTCTGAAGTTTTGGTTTTCCAGACATGTATTCTTTCATCTTGTTTATGTCATGGAAGATTTTTCTCTCTCTGACTATTATTGACATTTTTGCTGGGTATAGTAACCTGGGTTGGCATCTATAGTCCTTTAACACTGAGAATGCTTTGCTCCATGTTCTTCTTGCTTTCATAGTTTGCACTGAGAAGTCAGTTGTAATTCTAATAGGTTTTCCCTCATATGTAACTTGTTTTTCTCTTGTGGCTTTCAGAATTTTGTCTTTGTTTTGGGCATCTAGCATTTTAAATATGATATGGCATGGAGAGTTTCTTTTCTGATCTTATCTGTTTGGAGTTCCATGTGCTTCTTGTATTTATATTGGTTTGTCTTGAGTTTGTGGAAATTTTCATCTATTATTCTGTTGAAGGTCTGATCAATACCATTCTCTTGGGATTCTTCTCCTTCCTCTATTCCTATGATCCAGAGGTTTTATCTTTTCATAGTGTCCCACAGTTCCTGGTTTTTCCACTTTTGTGTAATTTAAAAATTTTTCATAATCTTACTTGAGGTTTTTAGTTGTTCTGAGTTATCTTCCAAGTCTGGTATTCTTTGTTCTGCTTCCTCCATTCTATTTCTGAGGCTTTTTCCATTTCTTTCCTCTTGATTGGATGAGTGTTTGATGTCCTTTTTAATTTTGTCTTCTGATTTCCTTAGTATTTCCACTTCCTTTTGGAGCTTCTCAATCTCTTCCTGTAGCTCTTTGCTTTGCTGGTTGGTTTCCTTATCTTTTTTGACATGGGACATTTTCAGTGTTTCCACTTCCTTCTGCAGTTTGTCATTCTCTCTCTCTAGGTCCTTCTTGAGTTTTTCATTCTCTTTTCTTAATTCTCTGACTTGCTCTTGGACTTCATTAAGTATGTTCACAATTTTACTTCTAATATCTGTGTCCTGGACCATCCCCAAGGGGATCCCGCTGTAGGAATCTTCCACAGGGTTGGTAGAGCTTGTTGTGGATTTATCCTGCACCTTTCCCATGTTATCTCTTCTTCATGTCCCTGGCATGTGGGTTTCTCTTTGCCTGTATTCCAATGTGAATCCCAAATGCCTCTTCACTATGTTGAAGGCTTGTTTTGCTTGACTCTTTCAGATGCCTTTGTTGTTTGTTTGATTGATTTGTTTTTCTCCTTTTCTCCTTGCTTATGGAGTGTTGACTTGTCTAAGCTTTAGGCTTTCTATTGGAAGTGTAACTCACTCTTCCCTTTCTGATCTGAAGGTTCTCCAAAGAATCCACTTGGACACTCCTTTGGCAATCCCAGTTGGGGGGGAGGGGTTAGGTTGTTGTTTAGCCATTGCCCCGATACCTGTGCTTCAGGTGGTTTTGGGAAATCCCCAATCAATTCTTCCAATCCATGTGCATGGGAGGAAGTCTTTCCATCTTTCTGGTGCCTTCTACAATCTTTTTCTTTAAAGACTTTAATTTTTCCTTGTAGAGATCTTTACTGTCTTTGGTCAGGTTTATTCTGAGAAATTTTATTTTCTTTTTTGAGGCTATTGTGGTTCTCCACTTGCTTATTATTGGTATATAGAAAGGCTAATGATTTGTGTAGATTAATCTTATAACCTGCTTCTATACTGAAAGTGTTAATCGTTTCTAGGAGTTTTTCTGGTGGAATTTTTGTCCTCTCTTACATATAATATCATATCATCTGCAAATAGTGATAATTTGACCTCTTCTTTTCCAATTAGTATGCATTTAATTTCCCTCTTGTTATTGCTCTAGTAAGTGTTTCAAGCACTATAAGAGTGGAGATAGTGGACAAACTTTTTGGGTTCCTGATTTTAAGGGGGAATGCTTCCAGATTTTCTCCATTTAGAATGATATCGGTGTCAGGCATGGTGGCACCTGCCTTTAATCCTAGCACTTGGGAGGCAGAGGCAGGTGGATTTCTGTGAGTTTAAGGCCAGCCTGTTCCACATAGTGAGTTCTAAGACAGCTGGGGCTACAAGGAGCCTGTCTCAAAAAGACCCAAAAAGAAAGAAAGAAAGAAAGAAAGAAAGAAAGAAAGAAAGAAAGAAAGAAATAAATTAGCTGTTGGTTGTGGGTTTGTTGTATTTAGCTTTAATTATGTTGAGGTATGTTCCCTCCAGTTCAATCCCCTCCAGGACTTTTAAACATGAATCCATGTTGAGTGTACCAAAGGGTTTTTCTGTGTCTAATGAGATGAGTATGTGATTTTTGTCTTTTTATTTTGAATCCATTTATATGATTTATGATGTTTATTGGCTTATATTGAACCATCACTGCATCTCTAGAATAAAGATGATTTAATCATGGTCAAGTGGATCTTTTTGATGAGTGCCTCTATGCAGTTTGCAAGTATTTTGTTGAGAATTTTTGCGTCTATGTTCATTAACGATATGGGCCTATAATTTTCTTTTTTGGTTGCATTTTTACCTGATTTGGGTATTAGAGTGTTGATAGCCTCATAGAAGGAATTTGGGAGTTCTCTCTCTATTTCTATCTTTTTTAAAAAATTTTTATTTATTTCTGTATGTGTATGAATGTACTGTCTGCATGCAGGTTTGTGCACCCGTGTTGTGCAATGCTGCGGAGGTCAGAAGAGGGTGTTGGATTCCCCTGGAACTGGAGTTCTCCTGGAATTGGAGTTTTGGACGGTTCTTGGCCATCCATGTGGGTGCTGGGGATCGAACCCGGGTCCTCTGTAAGAGTGGTTGGCGCTGATTAATTTAACTAATATTGGTTTTTGGTCTTTATTTAAAGAAGTCTGGTAGAATTCTGCTATAAATCCATGTGTGTCTGGACTTTTTGTAGTTGGGAAGTTTTGTAGTGCTGTTTCAGTTTCCTTATATATTATGGGTCTATTTAAGCTGTTGACCTCTTCCTGTTTTAGCTTGATGACTCCTATGAGTTTAGATATACATCCATTTCTTTTAAGTTTTCTAATTTAATAGAGTATAGGTTTTTAAAGTATTCCCATATAATGTTCTGGACCTTTTTGTTGTCTGTTGTGATATTTTCCCTTTCATCTCTAATTTTGTTGATTTGGAGTTGCTCATTCTTTCTCTTGGTAAACTGGGCTAAAAGTTTGTCTATTTTGTTTGTCCTTTCAAGGAACCAGCTCTTGGATTCATTGACTCTTTATATTGTTTTATTTGTTTAATTTCACTAATTTTTGCTTTGCTTTTTGTTATTTCTTCTTGTCTGCTGGATTTGGGTTTCATTTGTTGTTGCCTTTTCAGAGTCTTGAGGTGCAATGTTAAGTCATTTATTTGTGCTCTTTCTGATTTTTTTAAATTTTTTTAATTAATTTTATTTATTTCTGTATGTGTATGAATGTACTGTCTGCATGCAAGTCTGTGCACCCGTGTCGTGCAACGCCGCGTAGTTCAGAAGAGGGTCTCGGATTCCCCTGGAACTGGAGTTCTCCTGGAATTGAAGCCTCAGACGGTTCTCAGCCGCCATGTGGGTGCTGGGGATCGAACCCAGGTCCTCTGCAAGAGCGGTCGGTGCTCTTAACCGCTAGGCCATCTCTCCAGCCCCATCTTTCTGATTTTTTAATGTAGGCACTTAGAGCTGTAAACTTCCCATTTAGAATTGCTTGTAAGATGCCACAAGCTTACATCCTCTAATGGTTAGGAGATGTTATAAACCACACGAAGACCCTGCCATACTTAACAGAAGAAAATGTAAATCATGAATTAACATACCATCCAAACATCTGTGTCTATACCAAAGAAACCTACCATAACAATTAGTACTGTTCAAATACCTATATATCTAATTGTGTGTGCTTCATTAGTAGGATCTAAAGGCTATATATTATACTGTTTAATACCTAAATATCTAATTACATGTGCTTCATTAGTAGGATCGAAAGGTTATGCCTGGACAAGCTGGCAGCCCATGAAAGAAAACAGCCAGAACTGGTCAGAATCCAAAACACCAGCACATCAGAGAAGTAGAGTGCTTTTGCTTTCTCATTCCACCTCTGTGCTCTCTTTTCTAGCCTATGAGAAGGGAACATCTCGTCGAGGGGTGCGGTGTGGTTAAGCCATGTAAGGGCTTCGACTTTTGGGGTTTAATTGGTGGATACCACTAAGCGAAATTTCCATAGACTGGAACTCATTTTGATACAACATTGACTTGAACATAATCACGCCCCCCGCTGCTTGGATGGTGAACCCATGAGCTGTTGTGGAGTTTGGGGTCATAATGCTTGCAATTGGTTTACAATGAAGGACTTGTATCTCACGATTATAAACTTATTTTATAAATAAATGATAACTATAACAATAACTAAAAAGCGAGTATAGATGCAGAAAACCTTGACGGCAGAATACATGATATTGGATGGTTTGGGGTGGGGTGTGGGGGAAGGGAAGGGGGATCATATGCCTGTACTGAATTGGGAAATGATGCATGAAATACACAAAGCACCAAAAAAAAAAAAAAAAAAAAGATGTCCCAGAGATTTTGATGTATTGTATTGTCCCTTTTGTTTAATTCCAGGAATTCTTTTCTTTCTTAATTTCTGACCCATTCATCATTCAGGAGTATGTTATTTAATCTGTATGAGTATGCATAGTTACTAGGGCTTCTTCTGGTGTTGAGTTTAATGTGTATTGTATTGTAGTGTGATAGAATGGATGGAATTATTTTGACTTTTTCTATTTTCTTGAGGTTTGTGCCCCAGTTTGTGGTTGATTTTGGAGAAAGTTTCATAAAGTGCTTTTCCTGGAGTATTTAGTAGATGTCTGTTAGGTCTAGTTGATGTATGTTACTGTTTAATTCATATAGCTCTTTGTTTATTCTTTGTCTGGTTGTCCAATGTAATGGACACAATGTGGATATTGAAGTTTCCTACTACTAGTGAGTTGGGATTAATCTCTGTCTTAAAGTCCTGTAGTTTTGTGTTTATGAAGTTGGTATTTAAAGATATTACGATATTTAGAATTATTGAAATATGGTTCATACCATTTTAATTTCTGTTTGCATTCTTTGCCTTTTCAAAAGTTTTGACATTGGAAAGAGCTTCTGCCATTCTTTAAACTCACAATTGATTTTGGTGATGATCCCAGGACAAGTTCCTAAGACCCACTGGACTTTTAGACCATAAATATTTCCCTCAATACCCACTTACTAAATTTCCACAGATTCAGTGTTGGTATTAGATTAAAAGCTGGTAACAAAATTTAGAAAAAAAGAGACTAGGGACCCTGTTGTCATGTGTCATGATTACTTCCACATGAATGATCTGCTATAGTGAACCCAGGATCCTAATGGATTGTCTTTTGAGACAGTGTCTCACAATATAGCTCTAGCTGGCTTTGAACTCTCTATGTAGACCAGGCTGGTCTTGAACTCACAGAGATCCACCTGCCCAAGTGCTGGGATTAAAGGTGTGTGCCACTACACCTTGTCCTAGCTTTTAATAGATTCTCTTTCCTTACTTTCATCACTGAAGGGGCCAAGTGCAGTGTGCTGGATAGCTTTAGTGTCAAATTGACACACCTGGCTTGAGGGAGCCTCAATTGGGGAATTTGCTCCATTGGATTGGCCTGTGGCCACATCTGTGGAGTATTGTCTTAATTGTCAAGCAGTGTGGGAGGGCCCAGCCCACAATGAGTGGTGCCACCTTGGGCAGGTTGTTGTGTACCATATTAGAAGGCAGGCTGGGCATGAGCCAGGGGAGCAAGCCAGTGAACTGCATTCCCCCATGGTCTGTACTTCAACTCCTGCCTCCAGGTTCCTGCCCTGAGTTCCTGCCTTGGGCTCCCTAAGTGGTAAACTGTGACCCAGGAGATGTAAGCTGAATAAACCCTTTCCTCCCCAAGTTGGTGTTGGTCAGAGTGTTTTGTCACAGCAATGGAAGACAAACTAGAACAGAAATTGGTACCAAGAGTGGGGTATTGCTGTGACAGACCTGACCTTGGTGTTTTGGGGAAGGATTGTGGAAGTGTTTGGAACTTTGGACTAGAAAAATCACTGAATGCCTAAAGATCGTGGCTGTGGAACTTGGAACAGTTTTGCTGAAAGAGGTGTAGAATATGGAGGCCTGGCTTATGAAGTTTCTAGTTACAAAGGGAAGCAGAGATCATCAGGACTCTTTAATCTGTGGGTTCTGGTCAGCTGGGGCTGAAGAATCAGCTGTAAGTAACAAGAGACCAGGACATGAAGTGAAATCTTTGTTGTACTGGGACAATTGATGCTGGTTAGCTGGGGCTGAAAAATCAGCTGTAAATAACAAGAGACCAGCATCACTATGGTGAAATCTTCTGGGAAGAATTTCTTCAGGGTCAGCACACAGAAGGTATGTTCCAGAAGGGGCCTGAGACTCCATGTCAAGCCAGAGGCAGGACTTGGTAATGTGTAAGAGTCTCCTATATCGTTCCAGTGTTGAAAGTATGAAGGAGTCACAGAGAGCAGCTGAGGCCTGGCACTATGAGAGGCCAGGAAAGGCCACTGGTCAGACTGTGGCCTTGGTTGCAGTGAAGAACCCAGGATTCCAGGGGTCAGGAAGAGAAGCTGAGATTTTGCATCAGGAGAAGTCAGAAGCAACTTCAGTTTTAGTGGCAACCTCAGCTTTTTGGAGATGCTGGGACTGTGGGATGACTACCAAGAGCAGCAGCAGGTATGGAATGGAGTCAGCCTGGGCCTGCGAGATAAGCTGTGTGTGCCAGTGATGGCAGAGTCAGAGAAGGGGAGCTTCCAAAACCCTTTTGGAGCCCAAAAGATTGTGAGTGAGTCCCAGGTGTCCAGCCTTGAGCTACTTGCTGGTCTTAGGTTTTGTTTGAGTGTGTCTGAATCTTCTTCCTTCTGAAATAAGCACAGATACTTGTTGTTTGGAATTCTACAGGGCAGCCCATCACAGTTAAGAGACTTTAAATAGACTTGTGAACTTTTAAGTGTTTTGGGACAATTTTAAAGACCATGGGGGCTTTTAAGGTTGTGCTCTCTTAGGTTGTGATTATGTTAACATCATATGTTGGGGATAAGAACTGGAAAGGTGGTGGTTTAATAGTGATGTTTTTTTTTTTTTTTTTTTTTTTTTTTTTTTTTTTTGTTTCATCCTGTGTTTGCTTTAGTGTCAACTTGATAACCTGGGTTGAGGGAGCCTAAAATTGGGGAATTGGCTCCATCTGGAATTGGCCTGTGGCCATGTCTTCGGAGTATTGTCTTGATTGTCGGTGAACATGCGTGGGGAGGCCCACCACTATGGGGTGGTGCCACCCATGGGGAAGGTTGTTGTGTATATATAGAGGAGGCTGGGCATGGGCCAGGGGACAAGCCAGTAACCAGCATTCCCTGCATGGCCTGTGCTTCAGCTTCTGCCTCCAAGGTTCCTGCCCTGAGTTCTGCCTTGGGCTCCCCTACGTGGGTGAATCTGTGACATGGAGATGTAGCTGAACAATAAACGTTCCTTTTCCCAAATGTTGGTGTCAGTCAGAGTGTCTTGACACAGCAATGGAAGGTAAACTAGAATATGCAGTTAAACCTTATAAGCAAGGTTAAGGTAGTTTCTAAGGAACACTTTCACAGAATGAAACCAAAATGAGATGTTGAGATTTACTGAGATTTGAGGTTTTACAGGAGACATGGAAATGACATGACAGTGATGGATGCATGAGAAAAACATACAGAACAACCACTTGATTGGCTGAGAAAACATGGACATCAAAACTGACAGTAGCGAATTACACATATATGACACGCTACATATCAGAAAAGAATGAAGACATTTGGACTAATCAAGGTTTTAGGACATTTCCTAAGATGACTCATTAAACTCCTCAGAATTGCCAGTGTATGAAGAAACATACAAGAGTTTAAGGGCTTAAATTTAAAGAGGATTAAAAAGAATGGAATCTATAATCCCTGCTTAGAATTTGATTTTAGAAACACAGCTAGGAAAGATGTCTTTGTAAACAATCAAGAAAATTCAAGTCTAGATTCTAGATTAGACAAGAGTATATCGATGCTAAATTTCTTGTGTGTAGTACTGATGGGTTTATGCAAGAGAATTTTTTAAACAAACACATTACTGATGTGTTTTAAATTTACCCTCAAATTGCTTTATCAAGAAGTGTACATATCTTTGTATGAGAATGAGTACCCATTATAAGAGTCGTTCAACATCACTTAATATTAAGGGAAATGCAAAATCAAAAGCCACTCTACAGATCAGATCATCTTACTTCCATAAGACTGGCCTAAGGATCAAGTAAACAAATGATACCGAGTGCTGGATGAGGTTGTGGGATAAGGGGAACACTCATCAACTGCTGGTGGTAATGTAAACCCGTACCGCCACTTGGAAAGGCAGCTGTGGAGAACCCTTGGAAACTTGGAATGAACCTTGCTACCTGACACAGTTATACCACTCCCTTTGGGCATGTACCCTCAAGACTCACGCCCCCACAGAGATACATGCATGGCTGTATTAGTTTAAGCTCTCTCACAATTAGAAAGGGAGTGGAAACCAACTCCCGAATGCTTCTCAACTGATGGTGGTAGGACAAAGTGGGTACTCTACACAATGGAGTTCTATGCAGCAGTAAGAAAGATGACATCATGAGCTTTGCAGGAAAATGGCTGGAGCTAGAGGACATCATGCTGAGTGAAGTAACACAGTCCCAGAAAAACAAACAATGAATGGTATCCCTCATCTGTGGATACTAGTGCCAATTACCTAGTTGTAAGTATTTCCTGTGTATGGCCCCCTGAGCTTTTGTCCAAAGAAGTTGGGAGTGATGCATATTGGAAACAACAACAACAACAACAACAACAAGAACAATAAACAACAAAAGAAAGGGCTGCATGGAAGAACTGGCTGAAATGGTGAACTTCTGCTCAAAACAGTCAACTTCCTCATGGAGAATATTGAGAAAGACTGAGAAAGAGATGAAAGGCATGTTTGGCAGAATGCATGACCTCTGGTGGGGTGGGGGAATTGGGGGTACACGGGTCTAGAGTTGTTAAAAAATAAAAATAAATTTATAAAAAAAGAGAGAGAGAGAGAGACGAGGGCCATAGAGAATGCAAATAGGGAGAAAGCCGGTTGAACTAAGTGAGGGAGAGGTGATGATAGTGAAATTACTGCTTCAACTTCCCATACCTTTTTAGTTTTTCAAAAGTAAAAGGTAAATCATAAATAATCATCAAATGATTAAATCATCATTTAAGTTTGTAAGGAATACTTAGTATCTATAATGTGACTGCATCCTATTCTTTACAAATCAAGGGACACATGAAGAGCAAATATCCAAAGGAATGAATGATACAAGGGGAAACTGTCTTTCTCTACCTACTAGATGAAGACACAGAGTCAGAATGGCTCGGTTCCTCCAGAGCCGCATCTCATGTACTAGGTTCCATTTTTCTGTTCTTTATATCACAGCTGAATAGCAAATATAGCCTGTTGAGTACTTGAAAAATTTTCTTCCCAGGCTGTTGACTTACATTATCATAAAGAGCAAACACTTTGAGGATTTTGCTTTTATTTTTTATATTTGTTATTTTTTTCCCACATTTCAGTAGGGGTTGAAATATATCAATCTGGATGCCTTTCTTTTTCTTTTAACTAAGTTATTTTTCAATTAGGGAAGTGATTATAAGTCCATTAGGTTGTGAATAACATGCTATAGATGTTGAACTACGAAGCAAGGGTATTAAAACAGATTCTACTCAAGAATTAGTATTTCTGATGGGCATGGTGGTGCATGCTTTTAATCTCAGCACTTGGGAGGCAGAGGCAGTTGGATCTTTGTGAGTTCAAGGCCAGCCTGGTCTACATAGTGAGTTCCAGGACAACTGGGGCTATAAGGAGACCCTATCTAAAAAAAAAAAAAAACACAAAAATTTTAATATTTTGAAAATATATACAATTCTTTGCTCAATATTAGCACTACACACTGTTTTTTAACTTTCTGAATAAATATGTACATTTCTGATTGTGAAAAACAATATGATAGTCATTTATGAGCTTGAAATATATTCAACTTTCAAGTGGAAATTTATCTATTTGTGGTAAATGGATAATCAGGAAGACAGTGGAAGAAATGGTGAAGCAGGCATGGTGGAAGATCAGGATGTTTTGTTGGTAAATTTTGGTCAGTTCAAAGTTACTATAGGACAAAGAGTGGCTTAGGTTTCCTAGATTTGACCATTTGAAACCCAGCTCTGAACCAGGCATAATGTCCTACAGTATAAAGTTCAGGTTATACTTATTTTTCAGTGCTGGAGTGAACCCAGAGCCTTGTGCATAGTAAGTAAGCACTATACCACCACGTCACACTCCTGTCCTTGAGGTTGTGCACTCTGCACTCTGACTGTAGTGACACCTGAACTGAAGGCCTGGCATAGTTTTCTCAGCCAACTGTGTCACAGCTGTGGGCAGAAGTCACTCAACCAGTTGAGGCAAGAACAGCAGAAGGGCATGTGGAAGAAGGCTGCTGTTGCTCAGTAGGCTGGGGAGCAGAGGGGGATCACCCCCACTTGATTTGATACCCACCTGACCAACAGGAAATTCCAATCGTTTGTTTCTGTGATGCCGTGGGCAGTGAAACTTAATGAAGCCCCGATTGGAATCCTCATGGATTGCTGGGGAGTTTCCAAAGGGAAGGAATTCACCTGCACCTTCAGTATTTGGGGCCGAAGAGGAGGAACTTTGCCCAGGCCTTCTTATTCCCACCTTCTGAGGTGATTCTTTCTCTCCTTCTCTTGAGCAACCATACTAAGTTTCCATGGAAAGGTCAGTGCAAGAGCTTCTCTTTCGGTAGTACTTAGGTCTCACCCACACCCTCTTCTTCACTTCACCTATACCTGATACTGTGCTTAGTGTGTTGTATAATTTTAAAATTACTATCGAATTACAATGTTCAACACCTAGTAATTAGGACTTAAAGCCCACTAGGAAGCTAGTTGACAGAGAAGAAAAATTTGTGATGGGTCCAAGAGAAGAGGAATTTGGTGATACCTGGTCTTTAAAAACTATTTGTGTTATTTTTATTTTATGAGTGCATTGCCTGCATGTGGCAAGTGCACCTATGTCATGCAATGCTATTGGAAGTCAGAAGAGGGTATCAGATTCCCCAAAACTGGAGTAACAGATGGTTATTAGCTGCCATGTTGGTGCTGGGAATTGGACCTGGACAGTCAGTGTTCTTAACTGGTGAGCCATCTCTCCAGCCCCAATACTTGCTATTTTATTTATTTGTGTTTTTGCATTAAGCTACTGAAAGCTGTGGTATCACTCCACAACATGTTGGTTGCAGGGAAAAGGGAAGATGCAGGACAGCCACGAGCAACTGTCCTAAACTGTAGGGCCAAAGGCTGACAACCTTTCCACTGCCCACTTGTCTAATCTAACAGCTACACCAGGCAATGCCCTAACAGCACTTCCAGATCCTCCAGACTGCTGTGTGATTGGCACTCTACAGTCTAACTCCCACCTGGGCACTCACCACACATCACAGCTGGCCACCTGATGGGTCTCCTTCCAGCCCTACACCAGCTTTACAAGTTGGTGGTCTGCTTGAGTGCCATCCAACTCACTGGTCCACACCAGCTTCCCAAGTTGGTGGCCTGATTGGCCACTGTCCAACCCACTGGTCACTACTACACAAGCCTCATGGGCTAAGATTACATGCACAAATAACAGCAGGTAGTCCCTGTCTGATGTTATGAAGGACTCATCTTTTTATTCACAGCATTCTGTTTTTATACTCAGAGTGACATCATATCTCAGGACCTAGTTTCAGCCCTGTTGCCTGATGTTCCATAACATCCCGAGTACTTGTCAATGCCTTTGATCCCAAGGTGTCACAGCCTTGCTAATGCATAGGCAAATCTTGCCTTAGGCCAGGTTTCAGTGTAAACAGACAAGCAGGTGATTTAGCATGGAAGAAGCCACAGGTGGCCTCCTTTTACCCTACAGAAAACCAAAGGGATATGTGTTGAAGTTGCCACGCAGAAGAAAATAACTTCCAAAGGAAGGCTGTGTAATGGATATAAAAACTTGCCATAAGTAGCCTGTCTCAATGAGAGAACTAAAGAGAACCTGTATCCTGGTGTGAGTTAGGATACATTCCTTCTCCTGACTTGCTTCTTGGATACAAATGTAATGTGTAAGGGGCCATTACAGAAGGGGAGTGAAAATTTATTTTCTCTGAGTGTTAATATAATACCAATGAAATGGCAGGTGTTTGTCTGAATCAACTACTAATGTAGTCTTATAAGCTCAAATCTGAAATACTTATCAAAATTCATCTTTACAGGAACAAGAGACACAACTGTCAAGGGGATTTCCTAAGTGTTTTCTAGTGTGTACATATGCTTGCATTCTCTGAGATATTCTTTCCCCCTAAGAAGATACAGCATTATTCCCTAGAAAGAATGATGAACTCAAATAGAAATATTCATTCAGGGTTCAAACAATTTATTTTATAATTTACCTTTATGCATATGCATGACACAGAAAAAGTAGGATAGGCATTTTTTAAATTTTATTTATTTTTGTATGTGTACGAATGCATGTAGTTTTGTACACCCACGTCGTGCAATACCTTGGAGGTCAGAAGAGGGCGTTGGATTCCCCTGGAACTGGAATGGTTCTCAGCCACCATGTGGGTGCTAGGGATAGAACCTGGGTCCTCTGCAAGAGCAGTAGGTGCTCTTAACCGCTAGGCTATCTCTCCAGCCCCAGAATAGGCATTTATAAAACAAACTTTAAAAAGTTTCATTTTTATTTTATGTCCATAAGGGTTTTGCCTGCAGGTATGTAAGTGTATCGCATGTGTACAATCCCTGTGGAAGCCAGAACAGGGCATTGAATCCCTTGGAACTGGGGTTAAAGATGGGTGTTACCTGCCATAAGGTTCTAGGAGCAGGCTCGGATCCTCTGGAAGAGCAGTAGGAGCTCTTAACCACTGAGCCATCTTGGCAGGCCCCTAGAATAGGCATTTTTAAAAGAGAGAACTAAAGTAAAAATCAGTGGATTTGATGACAGTTTATTAAAAACAAAAGAAGCTATAAGCAGCTTTCATGTAACTTAATTGTTGTCTACAATGGGATGGGACTTCGCTCCCTGGTCTGGCTGTCTTAGAAGTGCACCGACTGCAGTGTGGGACTTCGCTCCCTGGTCTGGCTGTCTTAGAAGTGCACCGATTGCAGTGTGGGACTCTGAGGAAGCAGCTGCAAGTCTGGATATCCCGCCTTCCATGCCAATGTTTTATGACCCAGCAGATGTGTATGCAAATCACACCTGCTCTAATTCCAGAAGCTCTGCTTCTGCCAAACACTTTAAAATAACTTCTGTCTCTAAGACATAAAATGTCCTGAAGAACCTTGGTGGCAGGACAATGAAGATGTCAGCAGCTTGGGACGAAGGGCACAACTGAGACATATGGTCAGTTTCCAGGCTTTCATGGGACTCCAGGGAGCTCAGTGACCAATCAATGACAATTCTGTAGATGGGAAAGAAGCCCAAAGAATGTATAGAGGGGGAATAAGATGCATCTTGTTCCATGAATGCTTTGCTTCTGCTGCATGTTCAGGAAATTCTTGAATGGGTAATTGTCTAATGTGATGCAGTAACATCAAGTAAACTATACTCTGAAAGTCAAAATCATCTTCTGAGGATGGGAAGGTAACATACTCAGCATTAACTGTGTTTTGATGACTCCTTTAAATATTTCTTTATGTATCATAACCCAGAAGAAAAGATTGGCATGTTCTCTATAATACTATAGGAATAAGGTGAGCATTGCTTCATCCTGAAATCATTATGCCCAAATACCCCAACTTAATGATGGCAGTGTGTGAGCTGTCCTGAGTCTGGTCTCAGCCATTTTCTTCTCTCACATGGTCTCATTTTTCTGCTTGGTGACAAAAGGGTTTTTAGGAACCCTGTTAGAATTTACTGAGGTATGTTTGAGGACAGCACAATTATTTTTTATTTCACTCTTTGCAGACATGCAAAAATTTATTGTTTAGAGCAACTCAACTGTCCCAGGTGCATCTGCTCTTTATAACCTTCAGAAGTCATACTCATGGTGGTTTTGATGCCCACCTTTATCATTAAGAGTTTCATCTGCCTTTCATATGCAATTGACCTACAAAACTCTTTATATAAACAATGTACCATAATCTATTAAAAATTTAAATTTGTTTTTTATCAATATATAATGCATATACAGAAAAGTCAATATTTTATAAGTTTGAACATTCTGTAAAATTTCATATAAATATGCCCAGTGACTGGGATGC
This sequence comes from Rhizomys pruinosus, assembly GCA_009823505.1. Classification (NCBI taxonomy): domain Eukaryota; kingdom Metazoa; phylum Chordata; class Mammalia; order Rodentia; family Spalacidae; genus Rhizomys; species Rhizomys pruinosus. The sequence continues at coordinate 541,985 of VZQC01003084.1, forward strand.
TGAGAGAAAAATGCAACATTACTATAATCCCTTTCAGATTCTTTCCACAGCTTCCATTAATAATGATAGCCCTAATTTCCAAAAGCTTAGGTTAATTCGTACATGTTTAAAATTTGTTTAAATGTGCATAGTTCAGTTTCTTTATTCTCTTTGGTATATAACATTCCATTGTGTAAATATTCCACAGGTTTTCTTCTCTTCTATAGTTGGGCCTTTGCATAGTCTTTAGTTTTTAAGCAACTACAGATAGAGCTATTCTGTATATTCTGGTGCATGTATGGCACTCCATTGGACATACCTGTATAAGGAGATTATGGATTATAGAATATTTTTTAAAGTTGACAATTGACAAATGGGACCTCATTAAACTCAAAAGCTTCTGTACATCAAAAGAAACAAGGAAGTGAAGAGAAATCCCACAGAGTGGGAGGAAACCTTCACCTCAGAAACATCTGACAAAGTATTGATTTCCAGAATATATAAACTACTCAAAAAACAAAGAAGAAAACAAATGACACACTCAATAGATGGAGCAAAGAGCTGAACAGACACTTCACAAGTGAGGAATTAGAGATGGCAAAGAAACACCTTAAGAAGTGTTCAACATCACTAATCATTAAGGAAATGCAAATCAAAACCACTTCAAGATATCATCTTACTCCAATAAGACTGGCTAGGATCAAGAAAACAAATGATACCAAGTGCTGGAGAGGTTGTGGGGAAAGGGAAACACTCATTTACTACTGGTGGGAATGTAAACTCATACAGCCACTATGGAAAGCAGTGTGGAGAACCCTTGGAAGACTTGGAATGAACTTGCCACCTGACTCAGCCATACCACTCCTTGGCATGGACCCACAAGACTCATCTTACTGCAGAGATATATTCACAGTCTATGTTTATTGCACCTCTTCACAATAGCAGGAGCTGGAAGCCAAACCAAATGCCCTCAAAACTGATGAGTTGATAGAGAAAATGTGGTACATCTACACAATGGAGTTTATGCAGCAGCGTAAGAAAGATGACATCATGAGCCTTGCAGGAAAATGGCTGGAGCTAGAGGACATCTTTGCTGAGTGAAGTAAACACAGTCCAGAAAAACAAATGATGCAGGATTGTATCCCTCATTCTTGGCATTTTGTACAGGGCAAGGAAAGGTAGGGGTTTAATTACATTCTTCTGCAATGTGAATGATCCAGTTTTGCCAAAAGCACCACTTGCTGTGAGAATGCTGTCTTTTACTCCATGTGGCTTCTTGGCCCACTTGTCAAATATAAAAGATGGCTGAATTGTATGTGCCTAAGATGTTTGGATCTTTGGTTTTGTTTCCATTGGTCAAAAAGGTGCTGTTTTTGTGCCAGTACCAGGCTGGTTTTATGACTTATAGCACACTGTAGTATAGTTTAAGTCTGTAGTTGAAGTATAGTGATAGGATCCCCCTTGTGTATGTACTTCTTTTCCTCAGGGTTGTTTTGGCTATTCGTGGATCGTTTTGTTTTCCAAATGAAAATTTAAGGGACTTTTGTTTCTCAAGCTGTGAAGAAAAGAACTCTGGGGATTTCATTGGAATGCATTAAATATGTACAAGAGTTTTGGTAGAATGGAGATTTTTACCATGTTAATTCCCAATCCATGAGCATGCGGGAGGTTTTTCATCTTCTGATGTTTCTTTCAATTTCTTTCTTTAAAGTTAAAATTTTTGTTTGTAGAGATTTTGGTTGTTCTTGGTTATGTTGTTCCTAGGTATTTTATTGTTTTTGAGAGCTATTGTTGCGTGGGACGGTCTCTTTGAATTCTTCTTCAGTGCTTGTTTTGTGTAAAGAAAGGCATTGATTTTTTTAAAAGGTTAATTTTGTAAGTCCTGCCATTGGCTGAATGCTGTTATCATTTTCTAGGTAATTATGGTGAGTTTTTTAACAATCCCTCAAGTAACAATCATATTCATCCGCAACATAATAGGATATCGCTTGACTCTTTTCCAATTAGTACTCCTTTAATTTCCTTTTTTGCTCTTCTTGCTCTAGCAAGTGTTTCAAGCACTATATTGAAAAGGAGTGGTGACAGGGGCAGTCTTGTAGTTCCTACATTAAAGGGAGTGTTTCTGTCATTTCCCCTTTAGGATGATATTGGCTGTGCGTTTTTCCCTGTATATGGCTTTTGATTACATTGAGGATGTCCCTCCAATACCAAATTCCTTCTAACTTTAAGCATGAAGAGGATGCTGGCTTGTTGTCAAAAGGCTTTTTCAGCCATCAGTTGAGATGATTGGTGTGGTTTTTTGTCTTTGATTCCCGTTTATATTGTTTGATGATGTTTAAAAAAAAAAAAATATAAAAGAAAATTTTCTTGATATATTTTGAACCAATCCTGCATCTCTTGGTATGAATCAAACTGGTCATGATGGATGTTTTCTTTGAAGTGGTCTGTATGCAAGTTTGCCAGTATCCTTTTATTTAGGATTTTGGCATCTGGTTTGTTATTAGTGAGGAGATGGGGTGCTTAATTCTCCTTTTTTTAGGTTGTATCTTTGCCTGGTTTGGTTAGCTAGAGTGTGCTGACTCATAGAAGGACCTTGGAAGAATTACCTGTGATGTAATCCTTCTAAAGAGTTCACGTAATAATGGTTGTAGGTCTTTTGAAATGTTTTATATGAATTCTTCCATAAAACCGTCTGGGCCTGGGCTTTTTTTAGGTTGGCAGGTTTTCATTTATTTCTTTTTTTTCTATGATATTAGACAAAGGTCTGTTTTAAGCTGCTCCAGATTTCTTCTTGGTCAGGCTTTGGTGATTCTCAGGATTTCAGATATTCTCCATTTCTTTAGGTTTTCAAACTTGATAGATGTATAGGTTCTTGAAATAGTTCCTGTATGATTTCTGGATCTTTTCCTTGTCTGTTGTGATATTTCCCTTTTATCACAGATTGTATTGATTTGGAAGTTGTTCCATTCTTCTTTTGGTTAACTGGGGCTATGAGCTGTGTCCTATCTTGTTTCATTCCTTTCAAATAAACCAACTTTTGATTCATTGAATTTTTTTGTATTGTTTCTTTGTTTATATTTCATGATTTCTGCTCTGATTTTTGTTATTTCTCCTGTCCTGTTGTACTTTGGGTTCATCCTGTATGTGCCTCATATGCTTTTAGCTGTTAGTGTTAGATCATTCACTTGTTGCTCTTCTGTTTTTCTAATGTAGACACCCCAGGGCTATAAAACTTCCCTTAGGGGGACTGCTTTTAAGATATCCCATAGGTTTTGTGTTGTGTTGTCATTGTCATTCAGTTCCAGGATGCTTTTATTTCTTCTCCTTATCTCTTCCTGACACCATCCACTTTTCCAGGACTGTAATTGTCAGGTCTCTATGTGTCCTTGTAGGCGTAAGGGCTTTTCCTATGTTGGTGTGTTGAGCTTTATTCAGTAAGTGGTCTGATAGAAATGCATGAACTATTATTTTCAATTTTTTTGTAATTTGTGGAGGTTTCTTCTGTGTCCCATATGTGGTGTCGTTTTGGAGAATGTGTCCATGGGTGCCTGAGTAGAAAGTGTTTCTCTGTTATTAGGGTGGAATATTTGGTAGAGGTCTATGAGGTCGATTTGGTGATTCATATCATTCAGTTCAAGGTCCTCTGTTTATTATTTTTGTCCTGTTGAACTCAATCCACAAGGAACAGTGGGTAATTGAAGTCACCTACTTATGAGTGTACTGGGGTTAGTATGTGGAACTTGTGGTCCTGGAGAATTGTCTTTATAAAGTTTGGTGCCCAAGAAGTTTGGGGCATATATATTCTCGATGTGAAATCTTCATTGGTAAATTGTGTCCTTTGATAAACGATGTGAATGGCCTCTTTGTCTTTTCTGATTTCTCTTATGTATTGAAGTCTATTTTGTCTTTGATATTAAAAAAATAGCAGCACTCCTGCCTTTCTTTTTGGTACCTCTCTGTTGGAATATTTTTTTCCAAGTCCTTTCACTTTAAGGTGGTGTCTGTCCTTAAGGCAGAGTTTATTTCCTTGTAGACAACATAAATAATGGATTTGTTATCCTAATCCATATCCTGTCTCTGTCTTTTGATTGGGGAATTTAGTCCATTAATATTTAAGGTTATGAACTGATAGTTCTGTGTTGCTTACCTTTCTGCCTTGTTATCCATTTGTAGGCTTTGGGTTTAGGTTTCTACGTCTGCATTTCTGTTTATTATTGATTCTCTTTCTAGGTCGCCTGGGATGGTTTGCTCCTTTTCTTCTTGTTTTCCTTTGAATTTTGTTCCAAGTATTCTCTGAAGGGTTTCTCTTTTCTGGACATGTATTCTTTCAATATTGTTTATGTCATGGAAGGTTTTTTCTCTCTCCATCAATTAAATCGACCTTTTCACTGGCTGTATTATAGTAACTTGGGTTGGCATTCTGTTGTCACTTTAACACTGGGAATAAGTTTGGGTTCCAGTTACTTCTTGCTTTTCATAGTTTGATATGAGAAGTTACAGTTGTAATTATGGTCAGTTTCCACTATAGGTCACTTTGTTTTTCTTGTGGCATTTGGAATTTTGTACTTTGTTTGGGTTTTTTTGTCTAGCATTTAAACTCTGGGATGTGGTGGACAGAAAGAATTTCTTTTCTGATTTGTCGTTTGGAGTTTCTATGTGCTTCTTGATTTGTAATGTTGTCTTTTTTTAGTTTTGGGGAAGTTTTCAATCTATTAATCTGTTGAAGATCTGATTTCAAATACCATTCTCTTGGTTCTTCTTCCTTTCCTCTCTCCTACTGTATGCAGAGGTTCGATTTTTCAATAGTGTCCCACAAGTTCTGGTTGTTCCGTCACTTTTGTTGTATTTTTAAATTTTTCATAATCTTCCTTGAGGTTTTCAGTTGTTCTCCTGTGTTATCTTCCAGGTCTGATATTCTCTGTGTTCTGCTTCCTAATTCTGCTTTTGAGGCCTTTTCCACTCCTTTCCTCGTGATTGGATGAGTGTTTGACTTTCCGTTTTCATTTCCTCTTCTGATTTCTAATGTATTTATACTTCTATTTTGGAGCTTATCAATTCTCCTTCCTTTAGCTATTTGTTTGCTGGCTGGTTTCCTTATCTTTTTAGCATGGGATCTTTTCAGTGTTTCCAGTTCCTTCCAGAGGTTTGTCATTCTCTCTACTAGGTCTTTCTTGAGTTTTTCCTTCTCTTTTTCTTCAGTTCTTTGATTTTGTCTTTATTAATGTTGTTAGTTCTTTAAATATGGTTCCCAATTGTGTTTCTGATATCTGTGTCCTGGGCCATCCCCATGGGATCCCACTGTAGGAATCCAATCGATTCCATAGACGGTTTGGTAAGCTTATGGGATTTACATGCCCTTTCCCTGTTTGTCATCTTCTTCGTGTTCTCTGGCATGTGAGCTTCTCCTTGCCTGTATTCCAATGTAGGTCCAAATGCCTATGTCACTGTGTTGAAGGTTGCTTTTGCGTTGCCTCCTTCATAAGCCTTTGTAATCTCGGTTGGCGGGTGGTGGGGCCAGTGGTGGCGGATGGAAGGATGGTGGAGGACACTGAACTGTGATTGTGGGCGGGCTCTTTAGCCCGCCTCGGCAACCCTTGCCCTTGCCTGAGCTGGTTCTCGGGAGATCTTCAGATCGAGACTTACACAACCCTACTTTACATCCAGCTGGAGAGGATTAACTCTCGCCCTACCAGCCATTAAAAGCAACCAAGCCAAAAAATAACTTAGGATTAATGGATTAACTAGATGAACTCCAATCAACAGTCAGCCTTGCTGAAGCACTCAGCTGCTGCCACCTAACTGAGCTTTTCCTTGAGAAAATACCGAAGCTATTTCTTGTGGCGGGCCCCTCTGAAGCTTTTGTCCAACAGTTGTGATGACAAGCTTTGAAACACAACAAACAACAACAACAACAAGCAGAAAAGGACTGCATCAAAGAAACCGGCTGAAAACATGTGAGTGACAATTCTGCTTCCAAAACAGTCAACTTCCACATGGAGGCGGAGGGTGGCACGTTGGAATCTGCCTGGCGGGGTGGGGGGATAGGGTGGGGGACACGGGTCTGGATTTGATAATCTTGTACAAAATATATATTAAAAAATAAAAAAATAAAAAAAGAATATTCTTGATTATAGAATGTCAGGAATGTTGGCTGATCAGTTACTTAGAAAGATCTTTCTTGAAATCAGGGAACAATCTTGTCCATAATAGGTTCAAAAAACAAAACCAAGAAACAAATACAAAGCCCTTGGGGGGCTGGACAGTTGGCTCAGCGGTTAAGGGCATCGACTGCTCTTGCAGAGGACCTGGGTTCAGTTCCCAGTACCCAGATGGCGGCTAAGAACTGTCTTTAACTCCAGTTCCAGGGGAATCCGACACCTTCTTCTGACCTCCACGGCATTGCAGGACATGAGTGCATCAACCTACATGCAGACAGTACACTCATACACATAAAAAATAAAATAAATATATTCACCTGACATTACTCTCTGTCATCCCTTTCCTTTTCCTCTGAACCTCTTCTTGTATAATGACTCACCCAGTGACTAGAGCATTGAAGAAAATGACACCCAGTCCCATAGCAACCATTAAAGTTCAACACCTCCTAGGAACAGAAGGGCCCAGTCTTGTGCAGCCGTTAAGAGTGCATATGGCACTTGCAGAGAACCAGAGTACAGTTTCCAGTGACTACATCAGGCGGCTCACAACCACCTCTAACTCCAGGTCCAGGGGATCTGATGTCGCCTTCTAGCCTCTGTGGGCATTGCACTTAGATGCACATATCTAAACACAGACACCTAAAAATAAAAACATTTTTAAAAATGAAAATGATAGATGTTGTGTTTTATTGTTTTTTTCAGGGCCTCAAGGTTTTCACTAAGATGAAATCTCTGTTGATAAAATTCTGCTACATGTTCTTGACTTTTAAGATATAAACCTCCAATTGCCTTGGACACAAAACTGTACAGAACGCCATCTGAAAAACTACAGCTCTAGCTTCAGAGCGTAAAGATTGTTGTTATTCACAGTGTATATCCACATCTGCACAGGAAACAAAAACACCTAGCATCACCCCAGCCACCAACCCTGAAGGGCTCTGTGGAAGGAACTCTGTAGAAGCAACGACTCTCACAGTCTAGCTAGACATATCATGGTGTATGTGTGTGTGTTATATTGTGGTGTGTGTTGTGTCGTATATGTGTTACAGTGTGCATGATGTCTGGTGGTGTGCTGAGTGCATTGTGTTGTGATATGTGTTGTTTCATGGTGTGTGTTGTGTTTTTTGCATGTGTGTGAGAGTGTGTGTGTGTGTGTGTGTGTGTGTGTGTGTGTTGTGGCATGTGTGGTGTGTTTATGTGGGTATGTTCATACTCAGAGGCAATAGCAAGACCAGGCTTCCTTGTCTTCGTCCCTTATGTTCAGATTTTTCAGCCCAGATTTTTCAGCCCAGGCTGGGGAAGACCTCAGGATAAGAATGTTGAACACAATGCTGACTTTACTGGCATTGTCAGGATAGCAGAGATGCTTTTAGAGAGCATTTTGAGCTTTCAGCTATTTGCTTCCAGGCAATCTACCTCCCATCACTGTCTTCTTCCTCCTCTCTTCATGTACAAATCCACCATTACTCTATTTTTATGTAGGAATACAATGCAATAAAAATACAGCCACAACTTCAGCTAATACTGTGAAATCATGTTTGTTACCTGTCCAAGCTGATAGCAATTCATGATTCACTGATTTTTCTGAAAGAGGGAAAGGATTTAGGATTATATTTGTATTTAAACAGCACTCACTTGCTGTGTTTGCACACACTTGGCCATATGCTCTGGTTACTAGGCTACAGAAAACTGTGTCATCCAACCATACTTTGAGCTCTGAACCACAGATGGAAAAGACACCATTTGAAAACATCTCAGACTGATGCCTAGTGAGCCCTAGGAACTGAAGGAAGAGAAGAATGTTTCAAGACTACAAGAAGCTCTGCACAGAGGACACTGCTATCCAAGACAGTAAAAATGCTTTTCTTACTAAAATGCCAAAAAGATCTACACACACAGAACGAGAGCAGGGTGGAAACGGTACTCAGATTCTGAGCTTACGTTCAGATATTTGTCTCCTGAGTCCGAACCTCATAGAAAATGTTACCATTACAAAGAACAGTACAGGGCACAGTGCTGCCTCTAACTATAATAAAATAATTTAAAGATATTATTTCCAAATCATGACCCCCAGCTTCAATATCCTCTGTGGATTTTACAATTCTTTTCAGGAGACTTGAAAATAATCACGTAAAGTGAATGGAATTCCAGAAACCTATTTACTGAGGCTGAGTGCAGGCTCTTCAGCTTGGATTTACCGGCAGCAAAGGATGGGCCTGAGACTTAAAGAGACGCATGTGTGGTGGTGTCTGAGGTCACCGGTGCAGAGCTGTGGCTGTGGTCCATTTTCGTGCCTCTGGCACTTCCTCCGGAGCAGGTCTCTGATCCAGTATTGCCACCTGCACACCTGAGGGATATCAGCTCGAGATGGGATTATAGGCACAGGGTAAACTGTGGTGGGTCAAGAGGGGCAATCCAGCAGGGGCGAGCTTCGTCAGTGAAACATCTGGAACAATCCTGGAATTCAAACTTATCTTCTACTCTATCATTTCTCTGCCTACAGAAAAAAAAATCATACTCTCCATAAATACATACTTCTGAAAAAAAAATCAAGGAAAAGGCAGAAAAATTGATTGTGCCGAGTTTGTTTTATTTAGCCCTGGTTTTCGCAAGTGTTCTGGGTTTAGTGTTGTGGTTTCTTTTGATTTGTTGCGCTACTCTTACTTTTTTGACTTAACTTTGTTTTTAGTTTTAAGCCTTTGTTATATTTCCATTAACATCTGGAAGGAGGAGACACATGCACTTTTCTGATAAGAGATTTTAAAATTCTGAAACATTTGACAAGATCCTGTAGCTCTGTAAGGTTCAGTCTCTTTTAGTGATATAGAGGATGCTATGCTATTTGAATTGTGATTTTTAAACATATTTTTTTCCTACTAAAGGCTTGTCTTTATCTAAAAGTGTGGAAACATTTATAATGTAATACATGTATTTATATATGAATTTCCTGAAGTATTTTGGTTTTAGAATACTATTGTTTGGGATTTCTTAAGTCCCAGAAATATTTTAAATAAGATAAATATTTTTACTTCATTTATGTTTATTTAAAATTAGCCACATTAGACTTTTTATGATGGATGCAAGCATACACACATGAGGTACAGGATTGGAAAGTACCAAGAAGACTCAATGAAAAGCAAAAGTGGAATCAATTTTTTGCATTGTTCATTTCATTATCATCAGTGAGGGCTTTGTATTCCTTTTTAGAAACATTTACATATTTCAAATTCAAATATTTACTAGAAATTAAAATAGGAGTTTCCCATTGGAATTTGTACCTAGCTTATCAGATGAGCCTGAAATATATGGAGCACAGAAGTCTCACAGCAAAATAGCAAATGCCACTGAGATAATCATCTTATCACACCAACACTTCCATAAAACTCCCCCTCAAAAAGAACAGTTGGCATGCATTATTTACTTTTAACAAATGATATCAAAACCTTAAAATAGTGTTACTGCAGGGATTCTGAACAAAAGTATCTATTTATAATTATCACATCTTCAAACTGATACTGTCTTATTTTTTACATTTATTATTTATTTATTTATTTATTTATTTTCATCTTTTTTTTGAGACAGTGTTTCCCTGCAGCCCCAGCTGGCCTGGAACTCAGTATGTAGACCAGAGTGGCCTTGAACTCACAGAGATCCCCTGTCTCTGCCTCCCTCATGTGCCACCATGCCTGACTTTACTTATTTAATTTATTTATTTATTTTGTGTGTGTGTGTGTGTGTGTGTGTTTGTGGTGGGTGTGGAGGTCAGAGGCCAGCATACAGGAATTGATATAGCCCTACCAGCACATGGGATCTGAGGATGGAACCGAAGTCCTTGGGTTTGGTGGCAAGTACCTTTACCCACTAAGCCATTTTGCAGGCTCATACTATCTTATTTCTAATAAAATCAAACACATATGCTTTTTGAGTTGCTACTCTAAGATCCTCTAAATTTGAATGTGGTTTGTGGTTATAATTCATGGTATGATATTTGCTAGGGTAAACGTAGATAATATAATATCATATATATATATATATATCTTTAAATATATTTATCCCTTTTTCTCTCATCCAGTGGGAAATTATAAAAAATCACCATTTAACACATAGATGATACTTAACAATATATTTAATACTTAAACCAATTTAGCAATATGTCAATCAAAATACAATAGAAAGATCACAGCAACATTTTTTCTCCTAAAATTTACAAGCCAGAAACAGATCATATACTTAACATTTCTGTAAGGTAATAAAGGGTTTTTTAACCTTAATTATATGACATAAAATGTTTGCATTAATACTCCTGTTGGCTGTAACATTGATGAGAGTAGCAGCCACAGGGCCAATGATGATGTCAAGGCCCAGTGGCTGAGGGAGGATAACCTTGACCATCCCTCAAGTGCTGTGGAAGAATAAGTTGTAGGAATGCAGTTTAGAAACATGCATGCTGGCATTTCATACTTGGGGATTCAACGCAGTGGTGAAGTTTGAAAAAAGTAAACATATCAACAACCTTCATTCTTGTTTCCCCAGGGAGTCTCGGTATGAAAGCTTTTCACATCAAAGATTATTTCAGCACTAATCTGGGAAGCCTAAACATCAGAGATCAACCACACAGGCCGAGAGTTCCTAGAGAGACATGAATTTCTGAACATAGCATGGGATTTACTTAAAGATAAATTATTTAAAGATATTTTTCTTTTCTTTTTTATTATCAATACTTTTATTTTCTATTATTCCAAAATATGCATATATACACTCCATACATAAGTCAAAATTAAAAATTCTGAACATAAACTGTAGGTTGATTTCTAAGCACATCTAGAGATTCACATTGTAACAGTAAATTTGCATGCAGGTATAAAGCCATATAACTTTACATGCTTTTTTTAGAATATGACACATCTCCTCCATCTATATATGGTAATTACAATGTGTGAGTATAAGTGGTGAGACAATTCTAGAGCCCATTTATAGATTCACATTATAATAGCACAGTTGCTTTCAGATACAATGAAATATAATAATAAGGTTACTCAGTTTGCCTACCAACTGGGGATTTGGTGTTAGCATCCACAAATGAGGGAAACCATTCACCTTTTTTTTTTTTTTTTCTGGGACTGTGTTACTTCACTTAGTATAATTGCTTCAAGTTCCATCCATTTACCAGCAAAGCTCATGATGTCATCTTTCTTTACTGCTGCATAGAACTCCATTGTGTAGATGCACCACATTTTTTTATCCAGTCATCTGTTTAGGGGCATTTGGGTTGGTTCCAGGTCTTTGCTATAGTGAAGAGAGCTGCAATAAACACAGCTGTGCATGTATCTTTGCAGTAGGATGAGTCTTGTGGCTATATACCCAGCAGTGGTATGGCTGGGTCAGGTGGTAGGCTCATTTTGAGTTTTTTAAGGGTTCTCCACACTGCTTTCCAAAGTGGTTGTACCAGTTTACATTCCCACCAGCAGTGGTTGAGTGTTCCTCTGTCCCCACAACCTCTGCAGCATTTGGTGTCTTTGGTTTTCTTGATCTTGGCTAGTCTTATTGGAGTGAGATGATACCTTAGTGTGGTTTTAATTTGCATTTCCTTAATCATTAATGAGGTCAAACACTTTTTAAGATATTTCTCAGCTATCTTTACTTCCTTACTGGTGAAGTCTCTGTTCAGCTCTTTACTCCATCTTTTGAGTAAGTCATTTGTTTTCTTACTTCTTTGCTTTTTAAGCTCCTTATATATTCTGGATGTTAATACTTTGTCCTGATGTATCCGTGGGTGAAGTTTCCGTCCCAGCTCATGTGGGTTTTCCTTGATGTTTCTTTAGCGGTGCGGTGACACAAAGCTTTGAGTTGGTGGATGAGGTCCCACTTGTCAGGGCGTGTATGTCGCTCTTATTTCTTGTGCCGCTGCTGTTTGATTTAGAAAGTCTTTCTCCGTTACGATCTACTGTGTTGCGTTGTAGGGTCTTGCTGGCGGCGCAATTTTTCTTCTATCACCGAGTTCAGGGTTTTTTCAGGTTATGTAGGTTGAGATCTTTGCATCCACTTAGATTGTGATTTTTGGGTACAGGGTGAGAAGGTGAGGAGTTGGGGAATTTTGTGTCTGTCTACAAACGTGATCCATGTTTTCCAATACGATTTGGCTGAGAGAAGATGCTATTTTTTCCTTCATTGAGTTATTTTGGCCCCCTTGTAAAATATGAGGGGGCTGAAGGGTTATATGAGGCTCAAGTTCTGTTGGTTTTGGGTCTTCCAATTTTGTGTCCAGTGTGTGGGTCAATGTGTTCTGTTTTGTGTTTTTGTGTGTGTGATCGGCCGAGAGTACCAGCTATCTTGATGGGACTAGTGGCAGGCGCGCGTGTAGTAATAGTTGGAAAGGTCTGTTAGGCAAAACCCCCAGTGAGTGTGAGGCGTGTGTGGGGAAACTAAATAGAACAAGAAAGAGAGAGATATAAGACAATATAGGTAGTCGAGGGTGTGTGTTGGGTGTTCGGGGCGATATGAATTTAAGGATTTTTTTTTCTAAGTCTGTGAAAAAGCTCATGGGGCTTTTGAGATTGAGGGATTGCATTTGATCTGTATATTAATTTGTGGAGAATAGAGCATTTTTACTATATAATTTTTCCAATCCATGAGCATGCGATGTTTCTCATTTTTGATGTGCATTTCAATCTCCTTTTTTAGGGTTTTAAAATGTTGTCGTTGTAGAGGTCTTTGGTGTCTTTGGTTAGGTGGTATGTCCTAGGGTTTTGGTTTTTTTTTTTTTTTTTTTTTTTGAGGCTATTGTGATGGGAAGGTCGCCTTATATTCTATCTCCAGTAGTTATTCGCTCCTCCGCCGAAAGGGGGAAGGCTACTGATTTGTCTAGGATAATTTTGTATCCACCACTTTACTGAAAACTGTGTGATCATTCTAGAGGTTTTCTGAATGAGTTTTTAGCTTCCTTTAGGTAAACTATCATATCAGGTAGTGCGAAGAGAGGAGGGGTGGGTGGGGTGTGGGGTACTTTCCTCTTTTCCAAGTTAGCTACTCCTTTAATTTTGCTGTGTTCTTGGCCTTGAGGTTGCCCCTAGCAGGCGCTTTCAATCATCTATATGAAGAGGAGTGGGCCATAGGGACAGCGCTGTGCCGGGAGTGGGTGGCGCCCTTAAGGGGAATGGCTTCAGAGGCTTTTCTCCATTAGTGGATTGAGTGTGTGGCTGTGGGTTGTCTTGTAGTATGGCTTTTGATTAGATGAGGGAATGCTCTTTCCAGTGCCCAATTCCCTCTAAAAGCTTTAAGCTGAGGGTGCTGGGTTTGTGCAAAGCTTTTACTGCGTGGGGTGTGGTTGGGCACTAGCCTTTGAATATACACGTGGGAGAGATGCAGGCAGATCTTTGTGGGAGTTCAAGGCCAGCCTGGTCCTACAATTGCGCAGTTCCCAGGTCAGCTGGGGCTGACAGGGAGACCCTGCTCGAAAGACCGAAAAAAAAAAAATAATAGCTTTTTCTTCATAAATCGAGATGATTGTGTGGTTTTTGTCTTTAAGTCCATTTATGTGTTTTATGATATTTATTGATTTACATGTGTTGAACCATCCCTGCATCTCTGGTATGAATCCAACCTGGTCATGATGGATGATCTTTTTGATGTGGGTCTGTATGTGATTTGCAAATATTTTGTTGAGAATTTTTGCGTCTGTGTTCATCAATGATATGGGTCTATGGCTTTCTTTCTTGTTTGTGTCTTTGCCTGGTTTTGGTATTAGAGTGATGCTGGCTTTGTAGAAGGAATTTGGGATAATTCCCCCTCTCTGTATCCTTCTGAAAAGTTTGAGTAGTAACGCTTGTAAGACCTTTTTAAATGTTTTATAGATTTCTGCTGTGAAACCATCTGGGCCTGGGCTTTTATTAGTTAGGAGTCTTTTTATTGCATCTTCAATTTCCTCAAGTATTATGGGTCTGTTTAAGCTGTCAATCTCTTCTTTGTTAAGCTTTGGCGAATCCCAAGATTTCAGATATTCATCCATTTCTCTTAGGTTTTCAAATTTAGTAGAGTATAGGTTTTTGAAGTGTTCTCATATGATCGTCTGGATCTTTTTTTATCTGTTGTGATGTTTCCCCTTTCATCACAAATGCTATTGATTTGGAGTTGCTCTTTCTTTCTTTTGGTTAACTGGGCTAGAGGTCTGTCTATTTTGTTTATCTTTTCAAAGAACCAGCTTTTGGATTCATTGATTTTTTTTTCTATTGTTTTCTTTGTTTCTATTTCATTGATTTCTGCTCTGATTTTTGTTATTTCTTCCTGTCTGTTGGGTTTAGGGTTCATTTGTTGTTGTGTTTCAAGTGTTTTTAGCTGCTGTGTTAGATCATTTACTTGTTCTCTTTCTGTTCTTTTAATGTGGGCACTTAGGGCTATAAATTTCCCTCTTAGGATTGACTTTAATATATCCCCCAGGTTTTGTTGTGTTATATTGTCATTTTCATTTAGTTCCAGGAATGCTTTTATTTCATTCTTTATTTCTCTTCTGACCCACTCATTGTTTAGTATTGTGTTGTTTTGTCTCCATATGTTCTTATAGTTAGGAGGGCTTACCCTGGTAGTAATATTGAGCTTTATTGCACTGTGGTCTGATAGAATGCATGGAATAATTTCAATCCTTTTGTATTTGTTGAGGTTTCATTTGTGTCCCAGTATGTGGTCACTTTTGGAGAATGTTCCATGGGGCACTGAGTAGAAAGTATATTCGCTGGTGTTTAGATGGAATATTCTGTAGATATCTGTGAGGCCCATTTAGTGTATTGTGTTGTTCAGTTCTGATGTCTCTCTATTTATTTTTTGTCCAGTTTACCCATCCCAGCGGCTCAGTGAGGTATTGAAGTCCTGTTAGTGTACTGGGACTAATCTGTGTCTTGAGGTCCTGAAAGATTGTGTTTATAAAGTTTGGTGCACCAGAGTTTGGCACGTAAATATTTAAGATTGTGATATCTTCTTGGTCAATTGTTCCATTGATATGGATATAATGGCCCTCTTTGTCTTTTCTGATTAATTTTACTCTGAGGTCTATTTTGTCTGATATTAGAATAGCCGCTCCTGCTTGCTTATTAGGACCATTTGCTTGGAATATTTTTTTCCATCCTTTCACTCTAAGGTGCTGTCTGTCCTTGAGGGTGAGATGGGTTTCTTGGAGGCAGCATATAGATAGATTCTGTTTCCTAATCCATTCTCCTAATTTATGTCTTTTGATTGGGGAGTTTAGACCATTAATATTTAAGGTTATTATTGAGAGATGTGTATTTTTTCCTTTCAACTTATTTTTTGTTTGCATTCTTGGTCTAGGTATTTATTTAGTCTATTATCTTTTTGTATTTTCTCTCTTGGGTTGCTTAAGGATAGTTGTCCTTTCCTCTGTTCTTTGAATTGCTTTGAGTATTTTCTGAAGTGTTAGCTTTTTTGACATGTGTTCTTTCATTTTGTTTATGTCCTGAACTATTTTTCTTTCTCCTTCAACTGTGATTGACATTTTTTCTGGGTATAGTAATCTGGGTTAGCATCTAAAGTCATTTAGTACTGGGAATACTTTGGTCCATGTTCTTCTGGCTTTCAAGGTTTGCACTGAGAAGTCAGGTGTGATTCTGATGGGTTTCCCCTTATATGTAACTTGTTGTTTTTCTCTTGTGGCTTTCAGTATTTTGTCCTTGTTTTGAGCATCTAGTGTTTTAACTATGATATGAATTTCTTTTCTGGTCTTGTCTATTTGGTGTTCCATGTGCTTCTTGTATTTCTATGGGTTTGTCTTTTTTCAGTTTAGGGAAGTTTTCTTCTATTATTCTGTTGAAGATCTGTTTAATACCATTCTCTTGGGATTCTTCTCCTTCCTCTATCTCTATGATGTGGAGGTTTGGTCTTTTCATAGTGTCCCACATTTCCTGGTTGTTCCACTCTTGTGTTTTTTTAAACTTTTCATAATCTTTACTTGAGGTTTCTAGCTGCGCTGTATTATCCTGAAGGTCTGATATTCTTTTTTCTGCTTCTTCCATTCTGCTTCTGAGGCTTTTTCCCATTCTTTCCTGCTGTTTGGATGAATGTTCAATTTCCTTTTTTATTTCATCCTGTGATTTTTTTCAGTATTTCCACTTCCTTTTGGAGCTTTTCATTCTTTTCTTGTACCTCCTTGCTTTGCTGGTCAATTTCTTTTTTCCTTTCAGCCTGAGATCTTTTCAATGTTTCCACTTCCTTCTGGAGTTTCTCATTCTCTCCTTCTAGTTCTTTTTGTTGTTGGTATTTCTCTTCCTCTAGTTCTTTTTGGAGTTGGTATTTCTCTTCCTCTAATTCTTTTTGGAGTTTATCAATCTCTCCTTTTAGTTCTTTCTGTAGTTTATCATTCTTTCCTTCTAATTCCTTCATGAGTTTTTTGTTCTCTCCTTTTAGTTCTCTGATTTGTTCTTTATAGTCTTTGAATATGTCTACAATTGTTCTTCTAAGGTCGGTATCTTGATTCCCTTCCAGGGAGATCTCATTGTTGGGATCTTCTACAGGTGTGGTTGAGTTCGGTGAGGATTTATTTTGAGCTTTTCCCATATTGTTTTTCCGTTGTGTTTTTGGCATGTGTATTTTTGTTGTTGTTGTTTTTTCCCCCTTTGTTTATTTGTTTGCCTTCTGTTGCTAATCTCAAATGTTAATATGGAGGACTGCTTGGTCACTCAGTTTGCTTCCTGTTGGTTTCTTCCTCAGTTTTGGCTATGCAGCCTCCAATCACTGACACTGCTGGATCATCCCAACAGCATTAAACCACAGCACCAGCAGTTTATACTTTCCACGTCAGTATCAGTAGCTTGGGGGGGTGGTCCCCACCTGGGCAGTTGGGCACAGAGAGTGTGCGCCCCTGGCTGGCCTCCTGGCCATGCATGCAGATCCTCTCTATAGTCCTAGGTTTGGTCTGCACCTATGGAGTTGGGCCACCTGCCCGCCTATGGGCCTGCAGGGCGCAGACCGACCTGAGGAGTTGGGCACAGAGAGTGTGCACCCCTGTCTTGATATTTTTATTTTCTAAAGATAGATATTTTATTTGGAAAAGTCAGCCTCTCTTTGATGATACGTTCATCCTGTCAATTACAGTGATATTTTATTGTATTTATTTATTTTGTCTTTTTGAGACAGGGTCTCCCTGAAACCTCAGCTGTCCTGGAACTCACGCTGTAGACTGGGCTGGCCTTGAACTCACAGAGATCCGCTTGCCTCTGCCTCCCAAGTGCTGGGATTAAAGGCATGCATTTTTAATCCACCCGGCTTTACAGTAATATTTTAAAAGGAGTTATTGTAACCCACTACATGCCCTATGTCCCTGTGCCTCTACCTCAATTTAGAAGACAATAGGATAAAACTTACCATTTTGTTCTTGCCTACTTTCCCTCCTAGCCTGATATGAAATGCAGTTTTCTGTAAAGTAAGTAAAAAGGATCGCAAATCTTAAGGTTTGTGTGCAAAATTAAGGATGTATCCAACAGGCTTGGCACTGGCACATAGGTTAAGTTGCTTGATGTGAAACCTGACAGTTTGAGTTCAATTCTTGGTTTCCCCCCCAAGGTAGAAAAAGAGAACTTTCTTCTGCAAGTTCTTGACCATCCTCTATACCCATGAGGTGGTCATGCATGACTCCCATACATACAATAAATAAAATGTAAAAGAATTTCAAAGAGTAATTCTCAGCATGCTGTTTAGAGTTCTTAAGATTTCTCATAAAACCCAAACAATTCCTGGGCTGGAGAGATGGCTCAGTAGTTAAGAACACTGGCTACTCTTGCAGAAGACCTGAGTTCAATTCCCAGCACCCACATGGTGGTTAACAATCATCCATAACTCCAGTTATGGAGATCTGACACCACCTTCTTCTGACCCCTTCAGGCATTGCACGACTCAGGTGGACTTACACACATGCAAGCAATACACCTAAACATTATATGAAAAAGCAAAAATAAAAAGCAAAACAATTCCTTATTAAAGTATACTGAGCAACTTCTTTTCAATATTGTCTTTATTGGGTTACAACAACCAACTTCTGGCCTTTTGTACTTGCAAACAATAAAAAATGTAAAACCAAAATAAAGATGCACACTAACACACTCACACTTGCACACACACACAAATACTCATATGCTCTCTCTCACACACACATGCAACTCACAGACAACACATACAACACACATCCTCATGCCCACGCACAATCACACACATAAACAAATACAAAAAACCCACACTGGCACTCTCAAATTCACATTCATGCTCATACACACATTTACACACTCAGTAATATATACTCAGTCATACCATACACTCACACATATTTAAATACACTGATACAAACGCACACCCCATACTCAAAACTCACACATTCAGTTTGTGTCTACTACATAGTCCACAAATGGAGCCCTAAGCTAGGGGCAAATATTAATGGAAACTCCAAACATCAAAGGGAAGACATTCCAAGGTAGAAAAGGAACAGATTCCAGAGAGCTGTAATATTGTTATCACATAGCCCTGGATTCAGTGTCTAGCATTACCTAAATCAAGACCACAACAACTCAAAACCCAAACCAAATAAGCAACATCAGCAAGAATAAAATAACCTTCAACTTCCCAAAACTAAACACACACACACACACACACACACAAAACCTCCCCCCAGATTCTAATAATGAGGGTTTTGTAAAAGCTGAGATGAATTCAGCTTACAGCCACAATACCTGTCTGCATGGAATTACACATCTTCTATTTGCTACTATAGACATTAGTAAATATCCCTTATTATGTATGCATATTTATGCATTATTATGGATACATGGTCTTGCAGATTGGAATGCAAACTTTTACAGTGAGAAAAGTAATAGCAATTGTTTTTAAAGGGGGCGATGATCTGTAACCGTGCACGTCTCTTAGGGAGGAACAAGAATAGTAATTCAGTGAATGCATAATTCTAATCCTTGCCTTCTAATAAATATCTAGGGAGAGGTTACTAAGTGATGCTAATAAATGCATTGTGGCTGGAACAGCAAAGATGTTTTTGAAGTTTTATGTTTTTAAATTTCCTAAGTATATAACTATAGCCACAGGCACTGGGCAACAATTATGCTAGAAAAGTATTTAGTCAGCATTTTCTAAAGCTTTCAACTTGTAGCCAATATTTTTATTGATAAATGTAGCAATAACAATGTCTGAAAATACATTACAAATAACAAAGAAACAAGATTGACTGTAAACCTTAGAATTATGTCAAACTAGTTACTTGCTACTTTTCCTTTTAACATTACCTCAAAATAGATGAATTCAATAGAATAATGTAAAAAGTCGAGGTTCTCTGGCCATGAACTTGCTATTTAGCCTAGGCTGACTGTGTGCTTTTTCATGTGTAGGCATACATGTATGTGTGTGTGCATGTGTATGAGTGTTTGCATGGGTGTGCATGCTTGGAGGAGAGACAGCTTGATGTTGGGGTGCCTTCCTTGATTGTTCTCCACTGCATTTACTGAGGTAGGATCTCCTTCTGAATCTGTTGCTCTCTGATTCAGTTAGTCTAGCTAACCAGCTCTGCCCTGAGACTCCCTTCTCTGCTCTCCAAGCACCGGGGTTAACGTGTGTGCAGTCATGCCCAGTTTTACGTGGTCCTAGGGACTGAATGTGAGGCTTCATGCATGGTAAGCACATACTCTACCAACTGAGCTATATTCCCAGCCCATCTGTAAAGGGTCTTAATTTATTTATCTACTTAACATTATTTATTGTACATGTATGCATGAAGGCAGGCACACATGTGGAGGTCAGCGGGGAATTCTTGAGAGTGAGTTTTCTGCCACCTTGTGAAACTGAACTCAGGCCCTGGATGCAGGTGCCTCTACCTGTTGAAACCTCTTCTGCCATTTTTTAGAGACTAAACTTATTTCACAAATAATAATGCTCATGACACTGGCAAAAGCTTCAATTAAACAATTGTTAATGCTCCTCTTTCCCACATTCTTTTTTTTTTTTTTTTTTTTTTTTTTTTTTTTTTGTCTTTTTTTTTGAAGACAGGGTCTCCCTGTAGCTTCCGCTGTCCTGGAACTCACTATGTAGACCAGGCTGGCCTTGAACTCACAAAGATCAGCCTGTCTCTGCCTCCCAAGTGCTAGGATTAAAGGCGTGCGCCACCACGCCCTGTCCCACATTCTTTACTAACCACTCTGCCCCAAAGCATCAATTCTGGCATTGTTAAGGAGTGAAGCGAAAGTTGCATTAGTAAACTCCTGGCTTGTTTTCACATGAATGTGTGTGCACCGAGCCCACTTCAAAGGAGCACGTGGAATGTCATGGTCATGAAGTGCTTCTCTGGTTCTCAGCCCCTCCTCCCCTCAACCCTCCTTCTTGGTGGGTCTCCTGTGCTTTTCCACGGCCTTCTTTTGGAGTATCATCAGTGTGCACGCTGCTCTCCCCTCGACCTTGCTTTCTCTGCTTCTCAGCATTCTGTTCTTTGGTCAGTAACTGATGCTCAGGCCAGTGGAAAGATCACGGTCTTTTCATTAGAGCTGAACATTAGCACACATTCATTCATTGCTCTCTGTTTTAAAAACATTATTTATTTTACTTGATGACTGTTGTGCCTGCATGAACGTAGGTGTATAACGTGCATGCGATGACCTCAGATGCCAGAAGAGGGCGTTGAATCCCCTGGATCTGGAGCTATAGATGGTGGTTAGCCACCTTGTGGGTGCTGAGACCTGAACCTGGGTCTTCCGCAATAGCAACCAGTGCTCTTAATTGCTGAGAACATCTCTCTAGACCTTATTTTAATTTATATGTGTGTATGGGTCTGTTCACATGAGTACAGTGCCATGGAGGCCAGAAGAGGGCGTCAGATCTCCTAAAGCTGGAGTTACAAGCTGTTGTGAGCTGAGAACCAAACTTGGCCCCTCTACAAGAGGGATTATTTTATTCTTACTGACATATGACATTCCACATGCTCCTTTGAAGTGGGCTCAGTGCATACACATTTGTGTGCACACTCTTAACCACTGAGCCATTTCTCTACTCCCTTGCTTTTTAAAAGGTTTTACTTTTAATTATGTGTATATGCAGGATACATTGTCATTAGTATCATACATGTGTATGATACATACAATGCAGGATGCCCATTTCTGACACATTTGAAATACAGTTGTAATAACTCTTTCAGTGTTCTTACCAGTAATTCTGGCAACTGGGTAAAAGTGATCAGCGAATTGTGGGTTGTGGTTCCCACATTCTTTTCTGATTGGTCATATGGAGTTAGGTCCCAGCACTGCCTGGCATTTCTCACTGGATTAAGATCTCACTGTCCTGATCCTGTGAGTTTATAGATTTTACAATATTTGAAAACATTTCAGACGTTATTTCTTTAGATATATTTTCTTTGTCGCCGTCAATTTCCTACTCTTTGGGACTCCAAAAAGTTGCCCTGAGTTCACTGATTCCTTTCCATCTTTTTTTTTTTTTTTAACTTGGTCTTTTTGAGTCAGGATCTCCCTGTAGCCACAGACAGACTTGGACTTGCTGTATAGATCAGGCTGCCCTCAATCTCACTGCAATCTGCCTGTTTCTGCCTCTCGAGTGCTGGCATTAAAGGCATGCACTACCATGCCCAGCTCTACTGTCCACCTTTAGCAATTATCTTCTCTTTGTTTCCTCTGCAAAGCTTCAGCTGTTAAATCTTCACATTAATTGATGTTCTTCTGTGGTGCAGGATCCACTTTGAACCCCATCCAGTGCATTTTTTAGCTCCATGATTTCCATTTTCATCTCTGGAAGTTTAATTTGATGTTCATTTCATATTTCCAACACATCCATTTAAATGTTGGAATACACAAGCTATAG
This sequence comes from Rhizomys pruinosus, assembly GCA_009823505.1. Taxonomy (NCBI): domain Eukaryota; kingdom Metazoa; phylum Chordata; class Mammalia; order Rodentia; family Spalacidae; genus Rhizomys; species Rhizomys pruinosus. Next base: position 563,977 of record VZQC01003084.1, read on the forward strand.
TTATGATGACTATGAATGTTCTTACCTAACCAATTGATCAATTGATTCTTACTGTTATTGGCTATAATTTGCTTCTTTGTACACCTGATAATCTTGAATTTAATTCCAGAAGTTATTTTTGTTATATCATGGATATTTTTTTATTTCTTAAAATATTTTTATGTGTATGAGTGTTATGCCTGCATGTATGTAGGTACACCCATGTCGTACAATGCCCACAGAGGACAGAAGAAGGCATTGGATTCTCTGGAACTAGAATTAGCTAACATGTGGGTGCTAGGATTTGAACTTGGGTCTTCTGTAAAAGCAGCCAGTGCTCTTAACCACTAAGCCATCCCTCTAGATCCTATTTCTGTATTTCTACAAATCTTTAGCTTTGTACCGAGACACAGTTAACTTACTTACAAAATGCTTAATTGTTTCCAGAATTAGTTCCATGATGTTTAGGTAGATCTGGTTTGTTAGCCTAGTAATAATAATTTCCCACCATTGACACAAGACCTTTCTTCAGGTTCTACCAAATGTTCCATGCATTATGAGGTTTGGGGTCACTAGGAACAGACATTATTCTCAATTTTGTGTGAATCCTTGGCCCTGTCTCCTCTAAGTGTTTCAGATGATTTCTTCTGGCCTTAGGCAGTCCTCTCCTATGCCATCACAAAGTGGTACCTGGCTGAATATTCCAGGGGAATCCCAGGCTGATATCTCCCTCTCTCCTGTCTTGCATTCTGTCCTGAGAACTCTAGCCTTGTTAGTTTTCCTGTACTGTCAACTAAGTCTCTTATGCTCATAAAGCTCTTCAGGCTCAGTCTAGACTCCCCCTTTGTGCAAAGGCCTGGGGAGTCTTCCAAGCCACAATCCAGGGCAATTGGGAGACTTGCTACATTTATTTCTTGTCTCACGATCACTGCCCTTCATTTCCTCATGTCCAGTGTTTTGAAACCGTGCTTCATTATTTTGGGGACCCAGCTTTATTATTTTTGAGTTATTTCAGGCAACAGATTACTTTATCTTTGCCAGTAGTAGAAGTTCCCAAGTGTTTCTGAACCCATCCTTCATTTAAAGAGAAGAATGAGTAATATTTTAAAGATGTGAATAAAGAGAGAAATGAATGTAATATTTATGTTTACACAGAGAATTTCTCATTTATCCTGAGGTACAGTGTTACTAGTTTGGCTATTCTTTAATGTTTACACAGAGAATTTATCCTGAGGTATAGTGTTACTAGTTTGGCTATTCTTTAATTTGTTCTGATATTAAAATCATTATTATTTCATGTATGTTAAACCTTCTAGATATGGGCAGCATAATTATACTGTAATTGATTAAGTTCTTGCCTGGGGAGTTTGAACTCTAATGGTATAACAGATATATGATGCTGGAACTGAAATAGGGAACTGAAGTGAAATTGAACAGGAATAGCTAGTGTGGAAATGGCTGGGATGAAATGGTAATCTTCTGCCTTTGAAACTCCTTAAATGGCAAAGTTGAGTGACAAATTCCTAATAGAAAAATGACTACTGAGAGCGATAAGATGGGATAAGTTCTGTAGTTTCCATTATTCGAACACTATCGGAGGATCACCTGGACACTGGGGGAATGGCACACTGTATAACCACCTCCTGAAGTATTGGGGCAAGTATTATTTCAATTTTGAAGATGAGAACAGTAAAATTATAAGAAAAATAATGGGGTCCTCAAGGACCTTCCCTGACACCTCAAATGGAACTGGTTTCCTGATTGTTTCTTGCCAATATAACTATGAGACTGACAAAAACCTAAACAAACATGGGTAACTTCCTTAGTTCAGTATATGCAGATTAATCATGCAGGTAAGCTACGTTTGAAAGGGTCTGATTGTATGTGGAGGTGGTAGATGCTGCTGGGAGGTGGCTTAAGAGTTTATATGTATATTTAAGCCATATAACAATTTGATGAGTTTTAAAATTTTATTTATTAGTTTTACTTTATGTGTATGAGTGTATTGCCTATGTGTACATAAACACACCCATGTCATACGATCCCCAGAGAGGTCAGAAGAGGGCGTTGGACTTCCTGGAACTGGAATTATGGACAGTTGGTAGCTGCCATGTGGGTGCTAGGAATCAAATTTGAGTCCTCTGCAAGAGCAGCCAGTGTTTTTAACCACTGAGTCATCTCTCCAGCCAATTTGGTGATTTTGACAGTATTGTAAAACCGTATTTCATCCTCTTGAGTTTTGAATTTCTTTGCTCAGTAGAACATTATATATATTAAGAGATGAGTAAATAATTATGGAAAAGTTAATATGAAGATACTCTGAAATTTCCAAGGATTAGAGCTAAAGCAAACTGATGTTATATGTAAAACAAAAAAGTAAAGCAGCATTGTTTTTCTTACTTGTGACTTCACATTTCTATAGGTGGCAGTTGTAACAGAAGGCAGGAGTCAGTCTCCTGACAACACAGGACACTTTTGTTGCACTCCTTTCTTCCTGAGCTATTTTTCCATTTCTTCCTCTGAATATCTATATCACAAGCCTTCCTTCCCACCTTCCCACACTCCATCTCTGCCCTGCATTAGAAGCGTCCTGAGCTCACCACTGTCTGCAAAGTGGTCTGCCCGAGTCTACTCTCACCTCTCAATCGTCTGCTTGCCACAGAGAAGCCACAGTGATTCAAAATTTTACTTCATCACCCCACTGGTTACAAGTTTTTAATGGCTTCCATTGAACTAAAATCTGGCCCCACACTCTGTCCCTGGCTCTGTCCAGCTCCACAGGTGTAATGCTGCTTGCCCTGCCTTTGTGTCCACTCATGTCCCTTGCCTCACTACATGTAGATCACTTTTGTCTTCTTTCAGTACAATTTGGGTTGTTGCAAATCATTTTTACTTGGAACATACTTCTCGTCCACATTATGGTATCTGTAGCATACCAAGTCTATAAAACTCTCAATGGACTTCCCTGAAAAACACACACACATTGGCATATTTAACTTGTAGGATTTGTTAAAGCGTCAGACAGTCAGACATGGTGCCTTCTAATTACAAAGTTTTTGAAAATGCAGATAGATCATTTACTGTCATTCTGCAATGGTGAGAGTTCATTGTTGAAGGGAAAGCTTTCCAGGTCTCATGACTGTCTTGGGAAGCTGCCATCCCTATGGGAACTATGAGCTACCCAGGGCCTGTATTGGTACAATAAATACATCTCATTCATTCTATCTCCCTTAATATATTGTCACCTCTATAGACAGCATTTTCTAGCTTGAATGAGCATCCTCAGCAATGTAACACCTGACCTCCTCACCAAGGCCAATTGTAGTTCAGTTGACAGGGACAGAGCTATTACACCTAGGTTGCACAATTTGCCTTCTATCTGATCCATTTTGCACCATTAATATGGACATTGCTATTCTGTTACAAAGAGGAGGCTACATTCAAGGAGAAAGACATGAAAAATGACCCAGGGAGAAATGGGATCTTTCTAACAAAGAGATATATCAATGTAAGAACTTATTAAAAACACACCATTTATAATGCACAGATTGGAGTCATTGCTATGGGCATCATTGTTATTCTGAACTGCTTTTCCAGACTTTCAAAGCAGACCAGTGTCCTCCAATGGTCTCTTTTTGTCAATGACGGATCTTCCTTTTTATGTTGCAGTGCTATAGTTTGTTCTTCTGTGTGGTTCAAAGGGCTGGCTTCTGTTCATCGCTGTTTGCACCAACTTTCCATTCTAACTTGTCTCTTCTAAGCTGGCTACAGGAGTTAATTTTTTCTCTTTCCCAAAATAAAAAGAACAGAAATTATTTTTCTGCTTTGGGGAAATTAAAACTTCTACAAAAATATTAATAAAAATACGATCCCTGTAAAACGATCTCTGTAACAATCAATTTTGCTTCCCATAAAGATACTTTGGCAGTTTGTGTTTTCATGGATGGCTCACTATATTATGCATTTGTATAATATTTAAGAAGATGGTAGATTCTATCTCAGTAGCCTTTTCTATACCCACACATAGAGTTTTTGCAAACATTTGACTTAATTTTCAGAGTAGGAATAGCCACTGAGACATTTGAATCAGCTCAGCCAATATGCTGTCAGCTGTGAATCAAGAGCACTAGAGAGACTATGTCTATCTCTGGGAATCACAAGAGGTGTTGTTGAACTTCAGGCAGCATCTGTGTTAGTGGCCCTGCAGCTGGCCAGACAAGCGGCAGCAAATGGAAGGAAGCCGCTCCATGGCAGAAGCGCACTGGGTAAAGTTCACAGTTTTAAAGTCATTTTTTGTTTCTTCATTAGGGTTCACAGTGACAGGTTTCTAGGCATGCCCATGCGTGCTTTTTCTTATTTCTCCTCTTTCCTGCTGTGCTTTGTCTTCTTGTTCACATTGGGATGTATTGCTCTGGTTTTTAGCTTTCTCCTTTTCCCCCCAGGGTTTTTGTCGTATTTTAATGTGAGTCCTCCCAATAGGTTGTCTTTGCTTGGATTTGTGTCTAGGGTTTGCAGTTTCCAGTAACAACTGTTATGGTTCAAAAGTAGCCATAACATGCATTTCGCTTGTGTTCCCTATAAAGTCCAGAGGTCAGGGTACTAAGACAACAGTCGGGGAAAATATACTTTATAGGTTAGTTTTTAATTTAAGCACTGTGATGGTTAGTACTAATTGTCAACTTGACAGGAGCTGGAATCACCTGACAGAAGGGCCTCTGGGATGTCTGTAGGGGATTATTTTGATTACATCAATTGAAGTGGGAAGTCCCTGGACACTGCGGGTGGCACCATTCACTAGGCTGTGGCTCCCAGACTGCGGAAGAGTGGACAAGGCCTGCTGCAGATGTTCATGGTGCTCTTCTTCAGACTGTGGACTCAATGTGATTGGCTGCTTACAGCTCCTGCTCCCCTGACTTCTCGGCCCAACTGCACCTAAGACTATGAACCAGAATATACCTCTTCTACTCTATTTGCTTTGGTGAGGGTATTTTATCCCAACCACAGGAAAATCAACTAAGATAAGTAGTGAAGTGAAGAGGGACTAGGAAAGGAAGAATGAGGTGGCAATGTAAGGGTGCGAAGGAAGGTGTGTAGGTTAGAGGTTTGGAAGAGGTAGGAGAAATATTGCATATTAGGCTTAGAGAAAGGAAGGACAGGCATAGAAACTTTCCCAATGAGCTACAATTACAGCATAATACCCAGATACTTGCAGCACAAAGGTATACATGCTAAAAAGAATTTTAAAAATAGAAAATGAATTTAGAAATTAAAAATTAAAATAATATAAACAAAAATAGGCAATTACCTGGAATAGAAAAATACTTTGTTCCCAGGCACTATTTCTTCTTGGTCAGAGAGGACCTCCCCCCTGTGTCTACTGCAGTTATAACTCCATCAGAACAGTGTAGCAAGTTCTGTCTAAACTTCCTGTGAGCCATCTAGATGTCCTCTGCTGTGGCTGGCTTGTGGGGTCTAGAACATCTTCAGGTCCTTTATCTTGCCCCTGCTGCTGTCCCCAGTTTCCATGCTTAGGCTCTGTCGAGCTCATCAGGATGACGCGCCCTGTTCCACATTATCCTATGCAAGGGATCTGGATTCCTTACTGCTCTGTACAATGTCAGAGGTGACAGCAGGTAGCTTGATTGCAAATTTCTCAACTTCGAGCCCCATATCCTTCCATGCTCCACCCTCCTTACCCAGAAAGCTGAGTTTGGCCCCCACTGTGATCGGCTCTCATCACTCTCTCCCCGTGGTCCTCTTCCCTTGTAAGGCAATGGCAGGCCTCAGGAGATGGTGAGCATTGCTAATCTCTTAAATTCAGACTTCCAAATTCCCTTTCTGGTGGTACTCTAAGTGTGCCTCCCTCTAATCTGCCCCGTTCACCCCCAGTCATGCGGAGTTTAGTGGCTCTGGCAGAGCCTGCTTCTCAGAGTCCTTCCCCACACTTCACTGCTGGAACCCAGCTCAGTGCAAGCAGCGTGGCGCGGCTGGGGCTCTGGCTGACCGCTTTAAGGAGACAATCCTATCCAGTCTTATTTCTGCTTTCTGTAGCTCTTTATTTCTGTATTGGTTGTTTTTTTTTTTTTTTTTTTTTTTTTTTTTTTTTTTTTTTTTTTTTTTTTTTTTTTTTTTTTTTATCTTGACTTTCTTCTATTTGAACTGCTGGTCTCACAGGTATTGCCTCTGATCTTCCATCTTGGAATCTTCTCAGAGGGCAGACTCTTGAGGGGCCGTGAGGAGGTCAGGTCTCACACTGTTTCCTCTGAAGACTTCTTACTGTTCCACTTTCAATCTTCTATCATGTCTGTACAAAAGGAAGCAACAGAACTAGTGGCAGCACTTATGAAGAACATGGAATCTGCAGAATTCAGACAAGGTATTACATGAGATCTACAGGTTTGGAATTATTATGGACTAAAGGTTTGTGTCCCTAAAATTTCATATATTGGAATATTAACCACCAGGGTGATGACTTTTTTTTTTTTTTTTTTTTTTTTTTTTTTGCCAGTCTTAAGAGTGGAACTCTCATAAATAAGACTGGGGCCGTTTGACCGAAGCCAAAGGAGCTTGTCTGTCTCTTCTGCAAAGAGAAGACATAGATGGTATATTATTCTAAGTACCAGGAAACCAGTCATAACCAGACACCAAATCTTTGGCTCATTTATTATGAACTTCTTAACCTACAGATTTGTGACCAATACATTTTTACTGCTTGCAAATTGTCAAATCAAGGCGTTTTGTTGTAGAAATTCAAACAGACCAAATAATATACATTTGAGTTAACCACAGGTATCATTCCAGTAAATAATAACTGTACTCTGGAGCGCTCCCTCTCTGCCTCATAAATCTATTATAATTTAGCCTACACACATTTAAAGGAAGAAATGTGTCTTTGTTTTTTAGCGCTGCAATAAAACTCTGAACAACTTGGGGAGGAAAGGGTTTATTGTAACCTACATTTCCAGGGCACTGTCCATATTTGAGAGAAGTTAGTCAGGAATTCAAGGGAGGAATCTAGAGGCAGGAAATGAAGCACAGATCTCAGCTGAATGATATTATTGGCTTGCTCTCTGGCCTGTGTTCAGCCTGCTTTCTTATGCAACCCAGGACCACCTGCCCATAGTTGACACCGCCCTAAGTGGGCTGAGGCCTCCCACATCACTCAGCAATCTAGAAAGTGCCTCACAGACGTGCACACAGGCCCATCTAATACAGGAAATGCCCTAGTTGAGGTTCCCTCTTCTCAGGAGTGTCACTGACAACTAAAGTCAACCATGACAAAATGTAAGCTCCTTTCAAGGAGTCACACTTATGAAAAATGTTTTCAAAATTCCAACTTGAAAAAAAAAATCTCTCTCTTATTTCTGAGAACCCATTACTCAGGCTTTCATGAATTTTTGAAGCCCATAATTTCTATTTGAGATACAAAAGTAAAGCTTTATAACATCTTTTCCCTCAGATTTAATTAAAACAAAATAAAGTTTTACTTTGTTAGAGGTTTATGGCTCAGATAATCCCTCTAGAATAATGTTTTATTCTTTGCTTCTTTTCTTTTTTTTTTGGGGGGGGGTCTTTTTTGAGACAGGATCTCCCTGTAGCCCCAGCTGTCCTAGAACTCACTATGTAGACCAGGCTGGCCTTGAACTCACAGAGATCCATCTGCCTCTGCCTCCCGAGTGCTGGGATTAAAGGCATGCGCCACCACGCCCGGCAACTCATACATTAAAAACAAAATAGTTTAACTTTAGTCTGGTAGTATTTTATTGGTTAATAAAATCCTCATAGCCGGGCGTGGTGGCGCATGCCTTTAATTCCAGCTCTCCAGAGGCAGAGACAGGTGGATCTCTGTGAATTCAAGGCCACCCTGGTCTACATAGTGAGTTCCAGGACAGCTGGGGCTACAGGGAGACCCTGTCTCAAAAACACCAAAAAAAAAAAAATAATTAATAAAATAAAAAAAATATATTATAATATTCTCGGGTATCTGGATTTCCAGTTTGTTTCCCGTTCCTTTTCCGTTTTCTTAGTATATTACTGTGTTTTATGTGGTTTTTTTTTTTTTTTTTTTTTTTGGTCTTTTCGAGACAGGGTCTCCCCATAGCCCCAGCTGTCCTGGAACTCACTCAGTAGCCCAGGCTGGCCTTGAACTCACAAAGATCCGTCTGCCTCTGCCTCCCAAGTGCTAGGATTAAAGGCCTGTGCCACCACGCCCAGATCATTTACTTGTTAAATACTTATTGTTTACTATATGGCACCAAGATGCTAGATTTTGCCTTTCCTCACTGCACCTTCCTTCCCTGTATTTGGCTGACTGCCAAGCTCATTTACATTTTATTACATTATATAATAAAGCTGGAGATAAAAGTATGCATACATAATGAGTTTTGCTTCCCAAGACCTCACGGGCTATCCATTTTACACACATGCATATGTAGCAACTCACTCACAGTTCTGATTTCCTGGTGATCATTTTGAAGTGCATTATTTTTAAAATTAGACTAGCCATTTAATATAATTACAAAAGAGAATGAATGTAAAAGTTGTTAAATATTAGCCTATTTAAATTGGGAAAATTACATTCTATTTTTAGCTAGTACTTAAGAAAGAAAATTGTCAGTTATAACTGAATTTCCAAATGATGAAAGTTTAAATGTTTCTTTGAATACGATTTTTGTAGTCAAAATACTGTCAGAATGCAGGCTTAAATCTATTCTCTTAAAATACTCAAAATAGGAATAGGCTCATGAAAGATATTTGTATTTTATGGTGCACAGCAGAGATGGTGAGAAGATCCTATGTGCATTTGTGATCACCAAATATACATTCATTCATTCATTCATTCATTCATTATTTCATCTTGAGACCCTATGTGCTTATGCTGAAGAGCAGGGATTTTTTATTTTTATTTTTTAACTTTCTCCACTTGTGACTCCTTTGCATCCAAGGCATTTTTATATAATCCCAGCTACATAGGTATACTAAATAGGTATACAAACCAGACATTTACCAGTAATAATTTCTTTCAAAACAATTCTTTGATGTACACATAATTTTACCATTTAATAAATATGAAGTCAGACTTACATACTAATGAAATAGTTATGCTTATCTAATTTTACATAAAGAAAGAAATCTTGGCTGAATGTCTGATGTGCCAGGACATAAGTCCTTTTCAGTTTCAGCATTGTTGGTAGTCAGGTTGTGTAACAGTCAATACTAAGAAGGTTGCTTTGTACAAAGGAAGAGAACAAAAATGCAAGAACTGTGCTTAGGGCCATCTCAGAAGTTTTTGGAATTCTGTTCTGACCTAAGCCAAAATTCACTTTTAAATTGACTTTTAAAAATCAAATTAGTCTGAGCTGGGCATGGTGGCATACATTTTTAATCCCAGCACTTGGGAGGCAGAGGCAGGTGGATCTTTGTGAGTTCCAGGACAGCCTGGTCTACATAGTGAGTTCCAGGACAGCTTGGGGCTGTAAGGCTACCCTGTCTCAAAAATACCAAAAAAAAAAAAGAAAAAAATCAAATTAGTCAGCAACTAAAACAGCAATTTTTGTTTTTTAAATTAAAAAATTTGTATTGAATTTTTTACTGTATATTAACTTTCATACAGTATAGTTGGAGATATTTAGATCCCTTCCTCTATTTGTACCTCCTCCTCCTATCCCCCCACCCAGTTTAATAATGTACTCTTCTATATATAATATGGCCTGTAGAATCTGAGTTTAGTGTGGAATCTGAGTTTAATGTACTCTCCTATATATAATATGGCCTATAGAATCTCAGTTATGTCCCCAAATGTCCTTCGGTGTGGGTCCACCCACTGGGCCCACCAAGAGTCCCATCACTGTCTCTAAGTTGGGTCAGAATTTCTTACCCTCCTCCTCATGATTGTGCTAGGATGTTGTCTGGTTTGAGCTGGCATGGGACTTGTGATGCTGTTGCCGCCATTGCCGTGAGTCCATATGAGTCACTGCCCGGCTGTCTGGAAGACTTTCTCCTTGTGCTCATCCACCCTTTCTGGCTCTTAAAATCTTTTGGCCTCCTCTTGTGCAATGGTCCCCAGCCTTTGAGGTGGAGATTGGAAATAGTTGTCTTATTTAGGGACAAGCACTCTGCAGCCTCTTGTTCTCTGCACACTGGCCAGTTGTGGGTTTCTGTGTTAATTACCATCTGCTGCGTAAGGAAACTTCTCTATTGAGAGTTGAGAGATGTATTCATCCCATGTGTAGCAAATAGCAGGTTTTAAAAGGCAAACATTCTACTATATCCAATTAATCTGACACATACATAGTAAGGAATGATAGTAGGAAAATATTAAATCTCTGTTTTTTGTAATTAAATCATTATGTTTCTATAAGGGCAGTATGTACAGTACAATGCTATAATTCATAATATACAGTAGATTCAAATCTGAGCCGAGGTGTTTGAGGAAGCTTTTGTTGGTGTTACATGGGGTGATGGCACACAGAGTGTATGCTGTGTGTTCAGAACTAGGCTGCAGTGAAATTGTGTGATGTGACCCAGGTGAGCTCTGCAGAAACACTTCAGATTCTGAATTCATTCAGAACCTTTTGTTGTGGTTGAAATTTTCACGATCCTCACATTTAGTTCTAGGACCCCATGTTAGGGCTATGACTCAGTTTGAGAAGCTGGGCTGTAGATGGTCTTCTAGACAGTGGGATACATAGCACCCAGGTGCTTATATTTTAGAAAGCCTGACCTCAGAAAACCAGTGCCACGTGGAGATGTGGGAGTCTATCCACGTGTGAAACTCATGCTGCCAGTGCTTAAGTGGGAAATATGCAGAGGAGACAAAAATATTCCTTTCTTTAAAGAAAACATGTCTGTTTACACTTTCTTTCTGTTTACACTTAAAACAAAATCTTTTATTTACTATCTTATTTTACATGTATGAGTGTATTGCCTGCATGCATGTAACATCATTTAATGCCCAGGGAGGTCAGAAGAGGACATTAGAGCCCCTGAAATCCATTAAAGACAGTTGTTGGCTATCATGTGGGTGCTAGAAATTGAACCCAGGTCCTCTGCAAGAGTAGTCAGTGTTCTTAACTGCTGAGCCATCTCTCCAGCTTCACTGTTTATACTTTTGACAGAATTATTTTTACATTATCAGAAAAAGAATTTTCTGATATGTATTAAATGTTATTTTTGTCTTTGTAAGCTATCAAATTTCCATTCCAATTGTCTTTATTATAGATTTATTGTAGCAGATTTTTCTATAATTTAAGATCATAATAAAATACTGAAATGCTTGTTCTTTGATCTTAAATAACCACAGTACTAGAGGGAATAGTTTTATGTTGAGTTAAACTGAAAATTTTTAAATCAGGCCAAATAGAATGCTGAGAACTTTTCTGCAGCTAACTGATCACCATAATATCCAAAATACACACCATTCTAAGAAATACATTTATGAATATATATGAAATGAAATACTTTTTAAGAATATACCAACATGGACATTATAATAGCTGATAATTCTTGTTTTTTAAATTTTTTAAAAATGTATTATTTTCTTATGTGTATGAGTGTACTGTCTGCATGTAGGTTGGTGCACCCATGTTGTGCAATGCCGATGGAGGTCAGAAGAGGGTGTCGGATTCCCCTGGAACTGGAGTTAGAGAGGGTTCTTAGCCACCATGTGGGTGGTGGGAATTGAACCCGGGTCCTCTGCAAGAGTAGTCGGTACTCTTAACTGCTGAGCCATCTCTCCAGCCCCAATAGCTGATAATTCTTATCAGAAATATTTCCTGATAGAGCTATTGGTAAGATAGTCAGAAATGTGTCCATTTAAATATCACCTGATACAGAAAATACTTAAGTATAATTTCTACTAACAGTACAAAAAGATAATTTATATAAACTGTTTTAGAGCATAAAACACATAAAAGTTTTCAATTCTATTTTTTTTAATTTTTTTAAATTTTATTTATTTCTGTATGTGTATGAATGTACTGTCTGCATGCAAGTTTGCGCACCCGTGTTGTGCAATGCCACGGAGGTCAGAGGAGGGTGTCGGATTCCCCTGGAACTGGAGTTCTCCTGGAATTGGAGTTTCAGATGGTTCTCGGCTACCATGTGGGCACTGGGGATCGAACCCCGGGTCCTCTGCAAGAGCGGTCGGCGCTCTCAACCGCTAGGCCATCTCTCCAGCCCTCAATTCTATTTTTTTTAAACTTTAATAAACTACCAATTTTATTTCTAATTCTGAGGTTTTTTTTTAACATTTTTTTTTATTGATGCTTTGTGCATTTCATACATCATTTTCCAATTCAGTTCAGGCATATTTCCCTTTCCCTTCCCCCCACCCCCACCCCAACCGAGATCATGCATTCTGCCATAACTGTCCTGCATGTTTCTCTCAGTTTTTTTTTTCCATTTTTTAGCTATAAGTGATAATCCATGAGTACAAGCATCCTTCATGTAAAACCAATTTGCAGGCTGTTGTGCCGAAACCCCCACAGCCCCACCTTCCAGCGTGTGGTGAGGGGTTGTATGTTCAATCAGGTTGATCAAACGAGGGTCCAGACTACATTGTTGTAGTTTCACCATTCACCCCAATCGCAGCCCTTACATTCTACCACGCCCCCTCTTCCGCAGATTATTCCCTGGGCTTAGAAAAGGGGCACAGGTGGATGAGAAGCAGAACAGTCCACTCTCTCTGGAGCTGTTGTCTTGGACTCTGGTCAATTCTGGCTGTTTCCTTTCATGGGCTGACAGTTTGTCCAGGAATAACCTTTCGATTCTACTAATGAAGCACAAGCAATTAGATATATAGGTATTTAAACAGCATTAATAGTTATGGTAGGTTACTTTGGTATAGACACATATGTTTAGATGGGAGACAACTATTATAGAGGTAATCTCTTATAAAACTGGTAAAACTGCCTTCTTTAATTGACTAATAGACATAAGAACTGTGAAAAGGATTATTCTCTGTTCAGAACCAAATATATTACTAAAGTCCTTAAACTATGCACTTAAGCAAAATATATCAATACAGGAGCTCTGACATCAGTAATGGATTATTCTACCAGGGAGATGTTGGCCAGGGGATCTAAGGCCCCACAAAATGTAAAGGTTCCTTGCCTCTAAACTGGGATACCTGCAAGAAGAGAGGTGATAAGGCCCTGCTGCCGAAGACCTGACGTTAACATGGGAAAGATGTATTGAGACCACACATGCAAGTGTACAGATGGCCTCTGGAACACCAGAGAGTGTTACCAAAGGCCACTAAACCAATAAAGCAAATACGGGTCTCCTTGAGTCAAGCAAGACTCCACCGTCAACACCAGCTACACCTCACCTGCCTGGAAATACTGTGCAGCAGAGGCAGCCATATGCCTGTATATCCCAAATCTAATTGGCTATTGGCTCTCTCCTTGGAGAAATAACCCATGGCTAATGCCACAAGCTTACATCCTCTACAGGTTAGGAGATGTCATAAGCCACAGTAAGACCCTGTCATATTTAACAGGAAAAAATGTAATTCATGGATCAATTCTATTTTTTTTTAAGGCAGGGATTCTCCGTATGCCCAGAGAGTCATCTGCCTCTGCCTCCATAGGGCTGGGATGAAAGACATGCATCACCACACCCATTTAAAACTTCCCAATTCTGTAAGATCTGTTTATAAATAAATAAATAAATAAATAAATACAAAGGCTAAAATAAAAAAGGGAATTAGAAGTCCATTTTATTTCTGATCATAATCATAAATATAGTAAATAATACAAATAGGGCTGGAGAGATGGCTCAGTGGTTAAGAGCAATTGCTGTTTTTGCAGAAGTCCTAAGTTCAGTCCCCAGCACCCACATGGTGGCTCATGACCACCAGTAACTTCAGTTTCAGGGGATCCAATGCCTTCTTCTGACCTCTGTGGACAATGTATACATGTGGTGCACATATATGCATGCAGGCAAAACACTCATACACATAAAATAAAAATAAATCTCTAAGTAAAACAAACAAAGCAAGTCCATCAGTTGTATTTAAAGTTGGAATAAAGAGTACTGTCATCAAAATTATCATTATATAGATAAATCTAGCCAATCTAGAATAAGACATTATCAATAAATATGTTAAAGATACAGCCGGGTATGGTGGCGCACGCTTTTAATCATAGCACTTGGGAGGCAGAGGCAGGTGGATCTTTGTGAGTTCAAGGTCAGCCTGGTCTACAGAGTGAGTTCCAGGACAGCTGGGGCTACAGGGAGACCCTGTCTCAAAAAGACCAAAAAAAAAAGATACAAAGAAACATAAGATGTGAATGAAAGGGAAAATCATGTATAATTTTGGATATTAACTTCTCTCAAAATTTTCAACCCCAAATTAATTAAGTTTTACAAAAGAATGAAGAGAGATGGTTAGCTGCTATTGTCTGAATATATATGTCTCCTGGAAGTAATGTGTTAAAGTCCCAACCTTATGTCATGGCATTGGGCAGTGGAACCTTTGGGATGTGAATAGTCTTGAAGACTCTACCCTTAGAGGAACGGTGAAAGTGCCCTTAGAAAGGAGACTCTAGAAATCCCTCCTGCCCCTTGTGTTGTATGAAGACAGGAAGTAGATGCTTACCAGACACTGATCTTATAATTTTAACCTTAATAAATGTGTTTTTATCCACCTAGGCTATGTATTATGTGATACCAGCTCAAGTAGATTATGATACTGGTTATTGAATCCACACAGAAAAATGAATATACTTCATTTAGAAATGGAGTTTTAAAATGGAATAGATGAAGGAATGATATTTAAAATAGCTGAAAGTCTTTGAACATTTTAGGAATAAATGTAACAAATGTTCAATGTCTGTGCATTGGTATCCTGTTGTTACTACAACAAACTGCCACAAACTTTCTTTTTTTTTTGGTCTTTTTGAGACAGGGTCTCCCTGTTGCCCCAGCTGTCCTGGAACTCACTCCGTAGACCAGGCTGGCCTTGAACTCACAAAGATCCGCCTGCCTCTGCCTCCCAAGTGCTAGGATTAAAGGTGTGTGCCACCACGCCCGGCTCAAACTTTATTTCTTAAGACATTATAGATGAGGGATAGATTCCTTGACTACAGAGCCACTAGATTATGATAGACAAACACTCTGTGCATCCAAGGACCACAAATGGCTCCAAAGCCACGAGGTCTCAGTCCTGTTCACCCCAGAGAACCAGAGGCAAAGCCAAAGAGAAAAGAGAGCGGAAGACTCAGCTTTCAAAACTGAGTAACTCCTGAAGACGTAGCTTGAATTATATAACCAGATCTCGAATAAACTGATTGGACATTTAGGTATTTTCTTTCATGTTAATCATCTTTGGATGAAGTCTGGTTATAGACAAATCAAGAAATTACATTTTTTCCCCATAATCTGAATCGATTTATAAGTTAAATATTCTCTTGCTATACTGTCTAATGAATTAAAATGAAAAGAAAATTTAAAAAAGAAACCTGTATTGGTCAAGGTTCCTTAGAGGAACCTAACTAACAGAATAAACATATCGAAAAGAGATTTATTAGATTGGCTGAAGTATATGGTCAGAGAAGTCAAACAATGAATGGTCTTTTCACATTGGAGAGGGTAAGAAGCCGGTAGTTACTCAGTCTACAAGTCTCAGGGCCTCAGTGGTCCCAGTCTAGTGCTGAAGTCCTGGAGCATTTCTGGAGAGCCTCTCATTTTCAGTCCACGTGGAAATCTTGAAAAAGTGGTTCTAATGTCAATGAAGGAGACAGCAGTGGCAGCAATAAATTATAATAAGTTAAAAATCTTAACGCTTAGCAGAGAGGAAAACCATAGGCTGTATAAATAATAGACTTCAAGAGTGACTTTCTGTACACATAGTAGTTTAATTCACCTCAAAGAAAACATGTCTATCTTTAAACACATGCTCTTACAGAAAGGCTGCTTTTCTTCTTAGGCAGTCTAGAGCATCACGGGGAAAGGCAGATACCAAGTGTATGTGATTACCAACGACTGGAGTCTTGGCCCATCCCATCCTTAAGCACCTTCCCCATTCCAGATGTTATTACTTCATGCCCAAGACGGAATATTTATTCATCAGAAATAAATATTAAAGAGAGGACGAATTCTCATGAGAGAACACTGTGTGTTTTCTCATTTGTTTATAAAGGAATATTTTATTCATTTCTTGCTCTATCTCTTCAAGGTAGAATGCAAATAGACATTTCACTGTTTCCCTGTCCCTGTCTTCACGCATATGTTTGACTTAGATGAGCCTCTCTGTGCATTTGGGGATCCATGAAGCAAGCCAAACCTCCTTAATGACAGTTGTCATTTAGAATACTCACCTTGTGGTTGCTAGAGCTGCTATTTAGGCCTGGGGATCAGCTGGGGCTCTTGCAAAGGCAGCAGGCAGCTGTGCTATCACACATCTAGCCTGGCATGCCCTTCCTCCCCTCCTGCCTCTGATTGCCATAGATTGTAATTCAATAGAATTCAAATCCTTAGCTGCCCGGAGCAGCCAGGCAGCAGGCCCAGAGGCCCTTTCAAATCAGGGTTTTTACAGTGATTTTAATCCACAGGAGATGCCAGCATTTCTGTGCTTCACAAAAGCAGGTAAAACTGTACAGAGGCAGTCTCAAGGAAGAAGTTGAACCAGATTTTCTTATGGGGGGAAAATGAGAGGAAATCCATGTCTATTAATCATTGTTCTAAAGTGCTTTTTTTTTTTTTTGCTGCTCAGGGACAGATTTGGGAAGGAAATGATACAATGAATACATGGGCAAAGGTCTATGTAAACATGTACCAATTGTATGCAGAAAATATGCAGCTAGCATACAGCAGATCATGTGACTCACTCAACATAGTATTAGTTGTTACCCTTTCTTCCTGTCAGATGAGGTTGAATGTTAAGTCATTGATGTCACAGTGACATGATTCTGCTGGGGCATCTAGATCCAGTTTAGGACTAGTTATTACACAAGGCCAAGGAGCAACATTGGCCGCGTAGCTGCTAAGTTGGTGCTTATTGTTGTGAGATAATAGTTTACTAGAGAGACGTAAACAAATATATCCTCAGCCCAGATGGAGCAAATAACAGACTAAAGTCAATCCCACCGAAGTCCAACCTGGTGAACCAATGAGTTTTATTGGGGTTACTCACAGGAGTATGGTGAGGGATTACAGAGTATGGTGAGTGGTTACTTACAGGAGTATGGTGAGGAGTTACTCACAGGGAGTATGGTGAGGGGTTACTTACAGGAGTATGGTGAGGAGTTACTCACAGGAGTATGGTGAGGAGTTACTCACAGGGAGTATGGTGAGGGGTTACTTACAGGAGTATGGTGAGGGGTTACTCACAGGAGTGTGGTGAGGGGTTACTTTCAGGAGTATGGTGAGGGGTTATTCACAGGAGTGTGGTGAGGGGTTACTCGCAGGAGTATGGTGAGGGGTTACTTACAGGAGTATGGTGAGGGGTTACTCACAGGAATATGGTGAGGGGTTACTCACAGGAGTATGGTGAGGGGTTACTCACAGGAGTATGGTGAGGGGTTACTCACAGGAGTATGGTGAGGGGTTACTCACAGGAGTATGGTGAGGGGTTACTCACAGGAGTATGGTGAGGGGTTACTTACAGGAGTATGGTGAGGGGTTACTCACAGGAGTATGGTGAAGGGTTACTCACAGGAGTATGGTGAGGGGTTACTCACAGGAGTATGGTGAGGGGTTACTCACAGGAGTATGGTGAGGGGTTACTCATAG
Organism: Rhizomys pruinosus; assembly: GCA_009823505.1. NCBI lineage: Eukaryota > Metazoa > Chordata > Mammalia > Rodentia > Spalacidae > Rhizomys > Rhizomys pruinosus. The sequence goes on from VZQC01003084.1 coordinate 581,692, forward strand.
GAGTATGGTGAGGGGTTATTCACAGGAGTATGGTGAGGAGCTACTCACAGGAGTATGGTGAGGGGTTACTCACAGGGAGTATGGTGAGGGGTTACTCACAGGAGTATGGTGAAGGGTTACTCACAGGAGCATGGTGAGGGGTTACTTACAGGAGTATGGTGAGGGGTTACTCACAGGGGCAGAAATGATTCAAATACAGCTGCATTACCCCTGCATGGGTGACAGCTCATGAAAGCAAGAATCCTGGATCACACTGCACAACATGAAGGCAGCTCAGCAGGTCAGAGAGTGTCCTTTCCAGGTAGCTCAGTTGGTCTGAGCCATAGGCAGCTCAGTTGGTCTCTGCTTCTTCTAGGTAGCCTGTCTTGTCTAAAACTGTCTCTCAGCGGTCTTGGGGAGGGAAGAGCCTAATGAACCTTGTCAATTTTAGGGACTTCTTGAAGCTATTAAGTTTTTTTCTTCCTGAGCTTAATAAGCTTCCCTGAGGGAAGAAATGTTTTACTTCTTCTCAAAACACCCTCTTGTCATGAACCAAAAGAAGACAAAGAAAACAGCACTAAAACAACAACATAACAGGAATTAATAAACATTTGTCAGTAATAACTCCAATATTAATGGTCAACTCCCCCAGTAAAAAGACACGGACTAACAATTAGATTAAAATACAGACTTCAAGCTGGGCATGGTGGTGCACACCTTTAATTCTAGCACTAGGAAGGAGAGGCAGGTGGACCTTTGTGAGTTCAAGGCCAGCCTGGTCTACAGAGTGAGTTTAGGACAGCTGGGGCTACAGGAAGACCCTGTCTCAAAAAGACCAATAAATAAATAAATAAATAAATAAATACTCCAGGCTTAGAGAGATGACTCAGCAGTCAAGGGCACCAGCTGCTCTTGTAGAGGTCTGGGGTTCAATTCCCAGAACCCACATGGTAGCTAACAACTGTCTGTAACTCCAGTTACAGGGAAATTGAATACTGCCTTCTGACTGCAGGCACTTCACAACATGAATACATTTACACACATGCAGGCAATATACTCATATACATAAAATAAAATAAATAAAATATGAAATAAATAAAAAGTTAAAGAATCTACATTCCATGAAACTAGAAAATCTAAAAGAAATGGACAAATTTCTAGATAATGTACAGCTTATCAAAATTAAATTAAAGTTACGTAAATAACTTAAACAGACCAATTAACAACCAATGAAATAGATAAAGTAATTAAAATATTTTCCCAACTAAAAAAGGCCTAGGACCAGATGATTACAGCACATAATTATACCAAAACTTTGAAGAAAAACTAATACCAATACTCCTCAAATTATTCCATAAAATAGAAAATGAAGGCATACTCCCAAATTCCTTCTGTGAAGCAGGTATTGCTTTAATACCCATCCAGACAAAGAACCAAACAAATAATGAAAATCTCTCTGATGAACATAATGCAAAAATTCTCAATAAAATACTTGCAAATAGAATGCAAGAACACATCAGAAAGATTATTAGGTCAAGTTGGCTTCATCTTAGAGATGCAGAAATGGTTCAGTATACTTAAGCTAATAAAATGTTATCCACCACATAAATGGACTCAAGGATACAAACCACATGATCATCTCATTAGATTTAGAAAAGACTTTTGACAGAATCCAATATCCATTCATTATAAAAGTCATGGAAAATGTAGACATATAGGGGACATATCTCAACATGATAAAGGCAATATCCAACAAGCCCACAGCCAACATCATAATAAGTAGAGAAAATTGAAAGCATTCCTCCTAAACTCAGGAATAAGACAAGGATGTCTAATCTCTCCATTCTTGTTCAATATAGTACTTGAAATCTTAGAGTAATAAGACAAATGACGGCAATAAAGGAGATAGAAATTGGAAAGGAATAAGTCAAAATATTTTATTTTCAGATTATTTGATTCTCCATATAAAGGCTCCAGTAGAAAACTTTTAAAACTGATAAAAGCATTCAGCAAAGTAACAGGATATAACATTAGCAACCCCAAATCATTACTCTTCCTATATACTACCAACAAACACATTGAAAAGAAATCTAGGAAACAACCCGATTCACATAGCCTCAAGATTCATAAATATCTTGGAATAAATCTAACAAAAGAGGTGAAGGACCTACCTGTACAATAAAAACTTCAAAACATTGAAAAGAGAAATTAAAGAAGATACCAGAATATGGACAGACCTCCCATGCTCATCTGTCAGTGGGATTAATATTGTGAAAATGGCCATCTTATCAAAAGCAATCTATAAATTCAATGTAACAGCCATTAACATTCCAATGCAGTTTTTTCACAAAAATTGAAAAATCATCTCAAATTTCATATGGAAATACGAAAAGCAAGGATAGTAAACTAATCCTGAACAATAAAAGAACTGCTAGAGGTATTACATTCCTAATCTCAAATTATAGTACTTAGCTACAGTAATAAAAACAGCATAAAACTACTGCCATAAAACAGAAACAATGATTAGTAGAATATAATCAAGGACACAGATTTAAATCTACACATTTATAGCCATCTGCTTCTTGAAAAAGTAACCAAAAATATACATTGGAGAAAAAACAGCATGTTTAACAAATGATGTTGGTCAACTGGATAAAGGCATGTAGAAGAATGAAACTAGATCCCTATCTCTCACTGTGCACAAAATTTCACTCCAAATGGATTATAGGCTTCAACATAACAGCCAATATCCCTAATCATGAAGAGGAGAAATTTGCAAATACATTGGAATTTATAGACAAAAGAAAGGACTTTCTGAGCAGGACTCCTAAAGCAGAAGCATTGGGTATAAGAATTGATAACTGGGACCATATGAGGCTAAAACCTTTTGTACATCAATGGACACCATGACTCAAGTGAAGAGGCAACCTACAGAGTGGCAAAAATCTTTATGAGCTAGCCCTCTGATAGAGGGACAGTACCTACAATATACGAAGAACTATAAAAAGTAAACATAAAAACAGCACAAATAAACAGTGCGGCAAGAATCTGAACAGGGATTTCTCTGAAGATAAAATGTAAAAGACTGAGAAGTACTTAAGAAAGTCTTCAACATCTTTAGTCATAAGGGAAATGCATATTAAAACCACTTAAAGATTGCATCTTACCCCACTCAGAATGGCAAAAAATCAAAACAAAACAAAACAAAACAAATACTAATGAAGATATGGAAAAAAGGGGAACTATTATCCACTGCCGGCAGCAGTGTAAACTGGTGCAGCCACTATGGAAATCAGGGAGAATTCCTCTAAAAGCTGAAAATTGACCTATCATATAACCCAGTCATACTACCACTCTTCAGCACATACCCAAAAGACTCTAGACCCTGCTACAGAAATGCTTGTTCATCCATGTTCTTTGTTGCCTGTTCTAGTTTGCTTCTCCATTGTTGTGACAAAACACTGACCAATAGCAACTTGGGGAGGAAAGGGTTGATTCATTTTACATTTCCTGGGTCACAGTTCATCACTTAGGGAGCTCAAGGTAGGAATGCAGGGCAGGAACCTGGAGGCAGGGGGATGAAGCCCAATGCTGCCTACTGGCTTTCTTTCCTGGCCCATGCTCAGCCTGCTTTCTTATACAATACACAATAACCTGCCCAGTGGTGGCACCACTCACAGTGGGCTGGGCCTTCCCACATCACTCAGTAATCAAGAAAATACTCCGAGTACATGGCCACAGGCCAATCCAATGGAGGAAGTTCCACAATTGAGGCTCTCTCAACCCAGGCAGGGCAGAGTAGGGAGTATGGGGAGGGATAAGTAATATTAAAGGTCCTTAGAAAAAGCCATATGAAAACCTACCACTATAGAAGCTTCTTAAATATATACATGAAAAGAGTTATCCTATAACATGGGGACACTGACCCTTCTAGATATCATAGGCTAAGCCCCTCCCCCCCCCAAAACAACCCTGAAAACTTCAATTGTGGGAATGGACTATTTCTCTAGAAGCTGTTGACCAGGGGTCCCATAGACCCTGAAAAGATTGTCCATTGCCCCTTCTCTTGTTTACCAACCAGAACTGGATGTTAAGACCACACTGTGGAAGACACAACATACATGAGCTGTCGAAGAAACAAGAAGAAATCAAGCTGGTGCTGACATTAGAGCCTCATCTCTACTGGCTAGTGTTAATACTGCTGGAAGATTGTCACAGAGATTCCATCTGGGAGGTACCCATGCACTCCCCTGCTGCCCAGAGGTTTTCCCAGACAAATCAAGGAACAGATTCTCCAATCTTAGTTTCAGGGAAATTAGTGAGTTTACTCAGGCTTGCCTACAGAGTGAATGAGGGAACCTCACTTACATGTGCTGTGGGTGCCTAGTCATGTTCATATTGGGCCGCTCTCACACTGAACCATCTGCCAACATGGCATCTGGAAGAGTAACCGAGTATTGTCCTTTCCCAGAGTTCCCCACATGCATTACCAGTGACCGCCACTTGTTCCACTTCCCAGAGAACATGGCAGATCCCCAAAGTACACCATGCTTGGTGGGTGCTTGGCTTTTAAGCCCTCAGCCCCTCCCTCTGCGTAAACTAGACTACATCTTTACAGCTCGTGGCTTGTCTGATATTGAGTCCACTTCAAAAGAAGATGTATCTTATCCCACAAATATGCTACCTGAGGGGAAAAATAATCATTAACCCTACCCAGCTGTGAATCTTGTGAACTATGATAATGATTATCCTGGCAAGATATGACCACCGGTGCAATAGTGGCATGAATATTATGAGAGTAACCAACTACTCTTTAAATGGATTTAAGTTCTGTTTCATAGGACAGAGTTCATATCTGACACTGATTATCATCAGGCTTAGGAACTTAAGGCTAGACAAGTCTCAGTACATAGAGGAGAACCCAACATGTTTTCTACTAGTTATTAAAATGTCACCTAATGATTTATTGTTATATTCATAGATTAATGCATCTCTCAACTCTCACCAGAGAAGTTTCTAGCAGCAGATGGTGATTAACACAGAAACATACAACTGGCCAACATGAAGAGACTACAGAGTGCTTATCTCCGAATAGGACACTTGTATCAGACTTTTGCCTCCCAGTGCTTGGGGATCATTGTACAAGAGGAAGTGGTTATAAGAGCCAGAGGTGGAAGATGACAACAAGGAAACAGGCAGCTGGTCAACTGCTCATATGAACCCATAGCAATGGTGACAGCATGAACAAGTTCTAGGTGAGCTCAAACCAGACAAAATCCTAGCACAGACATGCAGAAGTGGATAAGAAGCTCCAACCTTGCCTGAGATAACTGGGGCAACTGTTGGCTGTGTGGAGGGGCAGAAGAGTGTCTTTTGAGGACGAGATGCTTGATAAGTTAACCAGTGGATGGTTAATTTACACTGAAGGACATTTGGAGATACAATTTAAACATATATATATATGCTAAATTTGACAAGGGGCAATAAGTGGAGGTGTGAATATGGAGGGATCGAAATACCATCAAATTATATTGTATAAAAATTTCAAACATTCCATAATAATAAAATCCCTATTGTCAAGTTTCCTTACATGATGGAAGGTTTTATCTTGGAGGAAATTGCTGGACAACACTTAAACAATATAGAATCAGTGGTCATACTGCATAGGTACAAATCTTGCTGTATCTTTTATCACCCATGAGAATCTGGGCATGTTTCTAACCTCTCCTTGCTTTCTGAGGTGAAAAGATGATGATGAGATCTGTTATGCAGATTAACTGACTATGTCACTGGAAAGAACATGAAGGTGCAATTCAAAGGCTTATCTGGAGACCCACAGTGGCAGCCTCAGCTGTGTCCATGACTGACTATATCAGATCTGAATTTCCACAGAATTCTGCCACTAATAATCATCTGAGACTATGATTGCTATATAAATATTAGTGCTGGCGTTTTAGGGTGACTCTCCTCTGCTTACTGGTCCAAGCTCCCCTCCTGATTTTCATCTTCCTCTGAGCTCATCACCGAAGAGATTTTGTCCCTTCTGACACCCATCTCTTATTATTCTGAATTTTTGATGTCTAGTGGATGATTCTCTTGTGGACCCATCTTCTGTACCATCCTTTACCTGTGTTCTGATTTCCAAGGATGAGTTTGCATGTAGATCTTGGGTGTTTGGTTACAACCATCTAACTTATACAAGTCTCCATCAGTGTCTGTGCTTCTCAGCTTCACGCCATGCCTTATATACTTCATCCTGACAACCCTGTGTTAGCTGGTTAGTGAAGCTGGATCCTTTAGGGAGTCACTCATATTAACACACCTTCAAAGTGCCCTTACCTTTTGTTTCAGCTAAAACATTCTGGAGAAAACTGAGCATGTCCCGAGGTATTCCAGTCTGCCATCGTTGTGACACCAGCTCAGCTTGTTCCTGTCTGCCATTTTAACCGTTTGAACATGTGCTCTATAACCTTGAACAAAGCATGACCCCAACATATCTGTAATGTCTCCTTCTTGAACAATAAACAGATCATGCTCAGCAACGTACCTGACCCTCTAAAATGTTTGTTTTCTTTCTTCTATGAATGCATACAGGTTTTCCAAATAAAATCTCCAGGCTTCATGTCTCATGATTTAGGAGAGAAATGCTTTGGAAATAAACTCCTATGCTTTGTCTACCTGTCGTAGATAGTAAATATCCACTTTTTTATTTCTTGGCAGAACTTGGTTTTGGCATTATATTTAGAAAATGTGCCATGTTGGATTTGGTCTCACTCACAGTTCAGCTGGAAGGTTCCATGCTCAATTGCTCTTCCTGAACAAAACAAGGAGAGTATTAGAAACATATTAAGAGAAATGAAAAAGTTAACATTATTTAATATTTCCCTCCCAGGATGCACATTACACTCAAATATTTGATTTTTACAGTTGTCTCCAAGAGGTAATTTTCTACCAGAGATTTTTATAGCAGGGAAGGGAGTTCAGCCTTTAAAAAAATGCCAAGGTCAACAAAGCAACATTTTCTCTATTTATGGTATAGGTGTGACATTTGGACCCTTTAGCAGCCAGCATTCTTTTGGATATAGGAAAGCGTTGTTTGCTGCACCTGCTTGCTTTAGTTCACATCAAGCAGTCTTTAGCAAAGTGGCATAGAAACAGAGACCTTCCATGGGCATTCATGCCAAGCTTATCACAGTTCCATGATGCTTGGCCAATAATGCAATGAGAATGGATGGCCCCGGGATGCCAGAGCCTGTGGTGTTCAGTGAAGTGAAGGGATGCAATCGTATGTGAAATGGACAGAAGAAAAGCTTCAAGGGCATGTTGGCATCTAACTTAAAGTCACAGAATAACCTGTCAGAGAGCCTGCAATTCACAGCAAAAAGTATGCTGTCCTGTCTTGGATCAAGTTGGAAAAGGGAGAGAGGTTAGTTCTTTGCAAACTGTGAGATTAATGTGACTCACAAACCATTTCAGCCATGGATGTCCAAGTTGCTTGGAAGCACCCCTTAGCCTTTCAGTTACTGATTGCTTTCTTTGCATATGATACTGTGCAAGCAATATAAATCTAGAAGTAATATCCTGGTTCTTCATTCCTAAGAACGGAGAATATGCACATATGTATATGAGAGGAAAAATGCATTTACCAGGGATAAGTAGAAGGTTCCAGAAATGTAACAGACATGGAATGACTTGTGTCCAGTTTAGACAGTATTAGTCACATGTGGACACACTGTGTTCCTGATTTATGTAGAGCTGACTACATCATCCCTGATAACCACATACCACTTTGCAGGGAAAAGACTATACTGCACCACACTGAGCAGAACAAAATGTACCCTGCCTACAGGCAAACATTTAGAAAAGAAAGCCCAAAGGCGTTGGAACAGTCTAGTTTAGCCTTCAAAGTTTACCGATCAGAAGGCATTCATCCTTCCTGAAAACATATTCTCTCCCATCTCCCTACATAACATCTGCAGTTTTCTAAGCCATATACAAGTATGTCTGAATAAAGAAACATCCTGGTTTTAGTATTCATTTTAAGGTCAAGAGTGGACCAAAACTCCAAGGACTTGATGGAACTGTGCTCCTGAGCCAGGGCGTCATTCATTCTCTTTTAGAAACAGCGTTTCCGGCATCAGTGGGGAAGTACAAGCCAGACCCACCCTTATGTTATCAGAGAATCTTGCCCTTCGATCCCTAGGTCTACAATGTCACACATACAGTTTCAGACAGGTATCTCAATTCTTCTCACTATTTTCAATGAGAAAAACATGCTGCTTCCTTTCAGTGCCTTAGGTTTTGACCAATACTAACTTGGGGAGGAAAGAGTTTATTTGGCTCACATCCCCAGGTCCTGGTTCATCACTCAGGGAGCCCAAGGTAGGAATTTGGGGCAGGAACCTGGAGGCAGGAGCTGAAGCACAGCCCATGGAGGAACACTGCTTACCGGCTTGTTCCTCTGGTCTGTGCTCCAACTGCTTTGTTATACAATACAACACAACCTCCACAGAGATGGCACTGTCCACCGTGGGCTGGGCCCTCCCATATCACATGACAATCAAGAAAATACTCCATAGACATGGCCAGAGGCCAGCCCAAGGGAGGAAATTCCCCAACTGAGGCTCCCTCAACCCAGGTATGTCAAGTTGACACTAAAGCTATTCAGCACAGATATGTTAATTATATATATTCACTTTCATTCACTGTCTTTTGTGGAAGATAGAGAGGAGACGGGAGGAATTAAATCCAGGTGCCCAGGTCTTAAGAGGGCAAGGCTCAGTGAGCTTGTTTACATTATAAACAGTAACTTTATGGTTACAAGCTTAAGTAAAAACATTTAGGCTAGATTATGTCCATATTGTAAAAGCCATTCCTATTTCCACAGGCTCTTTAAAAAAATTTTTGAATCTTCTTTGTAAGTTGACATTTATGCAAGTAACCAAATAAACACTACCCCCACTATCTTTCGCTTTTTTTACATCTGTATTTTTTGTGATGTTAATGTATATATGTATAAAACATGTATTTATATGATTTTCTTCTTTCTGTTAAAATGTCTTTGTGTATTTAATACAGTATTACAATTATGTAGACACAAGTTTAGAATGAAGATTGAAATACTTAGAAATTATGAACTCTTGCTGGGCATGGTGGCGCATGCCTTTAATCCCAGCACTAGGGAGGCAGAGGCAGGTGGATCCCTGTGAGTTCAAGGCCAGCCTGTTCTACATAGCGAGTTTCAGGACAGCTGGGGCTACAGCGGGCCCTGTCTTGAAAAGACCAAAAAAAAAGTTATGAACTCTTTCTCTGACTAATTCATTTACTGAATTATGATACTTCCTTGTTGTTTTTGTCTTGAGAGTTTTAAGATAGGAAATTGCTGGAGATCTCATTTTCTATGAGCATGACTTAACTCTGTCAAAGACATGTTGCATAAACCAGGTGTTGCATGCCTTTAATCCCAGCACTTGGGAGGCAGAGGCAGGTGGATCCCTGTGAGTTCAAGGCCAGCCTGTTCTACATAGCGAGTGCTAGGCCAGCTAGGGCTACAGGGAGACCCTGTCTCAAAAAGACAAATAAATAATAAATTAAAAAAAAAAAGACATGCTATATGATAAAGAGGCTGAGAAGAAGCAAGCAACTATTTGGACTCTTGGGTGGAAGGCAAATGAGGTATAGTCCGTAGGATCTTGTTATGGGGTAACTAAGAGAAACTGTTAGAATTCCGTGGAAATGTTTTCATCCATATAAAGGAACATTTTCCATTAATGTGAAACAAATATTAAGAATGGTATCTGGGAAGAATGTGAATGTCTCATCTTGAAACCACAAGAGTTTTTAAAAGGTTATTTTAGGCATTAGGTGGTTGATTAGACCAGAAAGTCCTAAAAGCCTCTCTACAACTAGTGGCCTGACTGGCTGTGTTAGATTAACACCAGGAGTATGTAAATACAGAGGTTACTGAATATAAAACTGATTCACACGGCGTTGTGTCACGCTTTTCATCCCAGCACTCAGGAGGCAGAGGCAGGTGGATCCTTGTGAGTTCAAGGCCAGCCTGGTCTACATAGTGAGCTCCAGGCCAGCTGGGACTAAAAGGAGACCCTGTTGCAAAAAAATACAAAAACAACCACAAGAAAAAACCCCAAACCCGCCTTCTTTGAGGAACATGGAAGTAAAGGCTTACTTCTCTAAAAAAAAAAAAAAAAAGACCCAAACCCCCCAAAACAAAACCAAAACCGATTCAATGAGCTTTGCTTTGTGAAGGCCCTATAACGTATATAATGTTTCTTAGTAAGTGTAATGTAATGTACTGTTCCACCAATGTTCTTGTGTTGGGGCATGGTGGCTCAAGGCACTCTGCCCCAAATAACTGGGCATCTGAGAAAACAGCATGACTGGAAGGTCTTTCTGACCTTGTGCTGTTCTCCCCTGAAACAGCTCATAAAGTCCAGGCAAGCCATTAAACATGCTGTCCTCGTAATTTTCCCACAGTCTACCAGCCTTAGCTAATACCCCCTTCATCCAATCATGCTTCTATATAACCTTCCACTATTAATGAAACCTCAATGCAAAGGCACACTGTTTGGTTCTTTGAGTCTTCATTTCTGAAGGTTCCTGTAAAGTTGATATAAAGCAAGTTTGTGTGATTTTTCTCTCATGAACTGTCTTTTATTATAGGTAGCACCTCTATAAACTTGATGATAGTGTTATGGAAAATTAGGCAGCTGAGAAATCACTCACTCACCTGGAAAGTTGGCAAACTCACCGTTTTATTATGCTAGCAGACCAGATGAGCTAACACACTGAAGTATTGGCCTTCAATAACAGAAACCCATATGTCTTTATAGGGCTTTTACATCATTTCTTTAACAGGTACAGCACTGGTGGATTTACACTACAGCTTACATGACTTCCAACATAAATGTCTGTTTATTTTTTTTTCGTTGGTTATTTTTCTACACTTTTCAATTAGTTTTTGCTTTTTTTTTTTTTTTCGAAGATTTTATTTTTATCTTATGTGTATGTTTTGTTTGTTTGAGACAGGGTCTGTATTCATTAATCCGTTATTGTGTTTACAGAAACAGATATTGTGGGGAAGGAAGGGTTAAAACATCCTTAGTTATGAGGCCAGGTGTGGTGGCCCATGCCTTTAATCCCAGTACTCAGGAAGCAGAGGCAGGCAAATCTCTGTGAGTTCAAGGCCAGCCTGGTCTATATATTGAGTTCCAGGCTAGGTGGGGCTATTGTCTCAAAAAGACAGAAAAAAAAAGCATCCTCAGTTATGTGATTTACTGCTTGCACCAGGACAATGGTTAAGAGACAGTTTACCAGATAACTGTGGTATTTGATTCTGCCCCTTTGTGTTATCCATATTTTTTTTTCAGTTTTATACTACTAGGAAAGGCATTACAGAGATTACAGAGTGACTTCAAGTTATCTTCAAGCATAGAAAAGTACAAGAATAAAGCATAAGAAATAATCACAGATACATATAGAGCATTATATGCATGGGCATATTTCTTTTCCTGTGCAATAGGTGATTAAAAAAAGGTACCAGCTTTTGTCTTCTTCAAGGGTCCCAAAGTCAACATTTTCTTAGGTTCTAGAAGTCTATAGAAGGACTTACAGGAAAAGGTTATGCTTATGGCTTGTTATGAAAGGATACATAGTATGTCGTATATCAGCGATTTAAAGGGTGATTTAAATAGGCAATGTGCACTGGGTGCATACTTCCAGGTGGTCCTTCTTAGTGAACCCTGTGCGATTTAATTCTCCCAGCAACACGGTAAGATAACAGCTCCAAAACTGCCAAGCAGGTAAGTTTCCTCCAGCTTTGGCTGGTGAGGGTTTTTGTTGCAGTTAATCGCCTAGAGGTCTGGCACCTGAGTGATTAGTGTTAGCTCTTCAGTCTTTAGCTTGCCAAAGGCCAGATTGACACAGAGCAGCCCACAGTGTTAGCTAAACAAAGACAATTGAGCAGAATCTTACAAAGGCTGGAGAGATGGCCTAGCGGTTAAGAGCGCCGACCGCTCTTGCAGAGGACCCGGGTTCGATCCCCAGCACCCACATGGCGGCCGAGGGCCGTCTGAAACTCCAATTCCAGGAGAACTCCAGTTCCAGGGGAATCCGAGACCCTCTTCTGACCTCCGCGGCGTTGCACGACACGGGTGCACAGACCTGCATGCAGACACTACATTCATACACATACGGAAATAAATAAAATTAAAAAAAAAACAAAAAAAAAAACAAAAAAAAAAAAAAACAAAGGCTTGGAGGCTCTCTCTCTCTCTCTTTTTTTTTTTTTTTTAATTTTTGTTTTATTTCTGTATGTGTATGAATGTACTGTCTGCATGCAAGTTTGTGCACCCGTGTCGTGCAATGCCGCGGAGGTCAGAAGAGGGTGTCGGATTCCCTTGGAACTGGAGTTCTCCTGGAATTGGAGTTTCAGACGGTTCTCGGCCGCCATGTGGGTAAGGGATATACCTTACTTTAGGTAACTACAGTCTTTGGACGTCTGGGCCTGCTGAATTGACCCTTGGCAGCACATAACTATGGTATGCCTCGAGTTATTAATCCCTTCAGGTCCCTAGAGGCCAGATCACCGGGTCGAGTGTTTCGGTCACCAGTGGTCTCTCTGGAAGCTCCTTGGGGTCTGAAGCACATGGGTTAGGCAAATGATGGGAAACTTTTGTAGTTCTTCAGTGGATTCTGATAAACTAGGAGCCTGGACTCTTTTGAGACTGTGAGGGACTAAATCTTTGACTAATAGACAGGGCCACTGATAGGTAACCAAGATACCAAACTGCCTGTTTCTTAAGATAAACACAGGGACTTTTTTTTTTTTTTTTTTTTTTTCTTGCTGGCAGCCAAGGCAAGTCCTGAACATAGCTCAGCTTGGAGATGTGACCAGTTAAACCTTTTGTCTTTAAGTTGACCAGTCCAAAATTAGGGGAGGAGGACCTACCCTATGGCACCAAGAGCCCTAGACAGTAACAACTAGATGCTTTTAAAGGATTTTCAATCACGAGTTCTGATTTGTGGAGCTATAATACTTTGCAGATGCTTTCCAAATGTCCTTTTCTTTCTATGGGTGGATTATTTGATTAATTTTGGTTTTATTTTGGTGCAGTATTTCTAACAAATACTTTAGCTCCCTTGGGCATAGATTTTTTTTTTTTTGTCTTTTCGAGACAGGGTCTCCCTGTAGCCCCAGCTGTCCTGGAACTCACTCTGTAGACCAGGTTGGCCTTGAACTGACAAAGATCTGCCTGCCTCTGCCTCCCAAGTGCTAGGATTAAAGGCGAGTGCCACCATGCCCGGCCCGGGCATAGATTTGAGAAAAGAAAGTATGCCTATAGCATCACAGAAGAAAGGATGTTGGAAGCCATCAAGCCAGAGGCTACATAGGATAAGCAGTAGTGAGAGTTGAGGTGAGGGTCAGAGTGGAGGTGAGGCTGAGAGTGAGGGGCGGGGACCAGAGAGGAGGGGGCTAGAGTGGAGTAGAGAGTTGGGGTAGAGCTGACTCTGACAGGCTTTAGAAGACAAAACACTGTAGTCGTTGAAAACGGGTGTAATGAAAGGATGTGTAACAAATTGTTGAACAGAAGTGTTTTCAGTTTTGGGTGACTTATTTGTTGAACACTCAGCATGTTCTATATCTTACTATGTCCAGTGATCTTATTAGCCAACTGAAGTTAATTGAAATGATCTCTGCACAAAGTTAGTGCTACATATAAAGAGTATTTTTGAGATATTTACAAATGCCAATGTTAAATAATTACCAGATTAAGATCCATTAGCATTGAAGTTAGCTGTGGCAGATGATCTGCCCTCACAGATTATATATGTTGTAGACATGAATTAACTAGCATTTTGTTGCAAGTTTTCTTTGCACCTGCTAGCAGCTGAAGCACTTGTATTTTGCCCTGCGTGCATTACTGTGCTGTCTGTGGTTTCTAAGATGCCTCCATCAACCAGGTCCCTCTTTGTTATAGTATTATTCTTTTATCGGTGTCTACCTCTGCTTATCCCTTACATATGGTTGTGGCCAGATTATATCCACCAGGATTTAGTCTTTGTGCTTTATCCTTTTTCTTTAAGCTCATCCTTACAGGAAGGTAATTAAACAACAAATGTTTGTTGAGCTTCTATTATAAGCTAGGCAGTGTGCGAGGCACTAGGGACAAAGGAAGGCTGTGAAAGAGACTCAAGGGGGGCTGGAGAGATGGCCTAGCGGTTAAGAGCGCCGACCGCTCTTGCAGAGGACCCGGGTTCGGTCCCCAGCACCCACATGGCGGCCGAGAACCGTCTGAAACTCCAATTCCAGGAGAACTCCAGCTCCAGGGGAATCCGACACCTACTTCTGACTTCCGCGGCATTGCACGACACGGGTGCACAAACTTGCATGCAGACAGTACATTCATACACATACAGAAATAAATAAAAAAATTAATAAAAAAAATTTAAAAAAAAAAAAAAAAGAAAGAGACTCAAGGACTTTAGCTTCAAGTAAGCTTGACATTATATTTCGTTTCTCTTTTCTGAAGACTGAATCTCAATTCATCCACTAAGATTCTTGGCCTAGACCTCCTGTCAGTACTGCTTAGTCAGTGTAGAAAAATACCAAGCCCATTCTTTCCCTGCAAGCCCACTCTTTCCCTGTGTTGCCCTGTCTATCAAATAGTACCATCTCAAACTTCTGTATTAGTATAGCTGTCTCTCTCTTTGTCTGTGTAGTTGTTAATTGGTGTCTATTCTGTCTCTTCTATGTCTAGCAAGTCCATTTCCTTTTCTGTATCTCTACTGTCTTAGTAAAGCTCCCCCGGCTCTCAGCAGGACAGTACACTCGTCTCTTGTACTCAGGCTCCTTCTTTTGTTCACACCTTTTGGTGTCTGTTTCTGGTGTACTCTCAGAACAGCACAGGGTGTTTCCTGATGTGGTCCTGATATCCTCTCCTCTCTTGTGATTTTCACTGTATACTCACATCCTAGGACCACCCAACTAGACAAAACACGTATATGGCCCAGGTCTTTCCAAGCTTTTGTTGATCTCTGGGCCTGGGATTTCCTTTCTTCCTGTCTTGGCTTGTTGAAGCTCAATCATCAAATCTTCCTTCAGATCACCCAGTGAAGGTACCATATCTCCCAGGTGTTTGTTCATATTTCTTTTATAATGCTCTGTGCACAGTAACTTATGTTCTAGGAAGTTGTTGAATAGCTAGGGCTGCTATACAGCAGCTGACAATTCTTTCCCTTTCTCCTTTCCCTTTATTTATTTAGCTTAATATACTATTTGTTATTTTATTTTATGTGTATGAGTGTAACACCTGCATGTTATGTACATGGACCCATGTTGTGCAATGCCTGTGGAGGTCAGAAGTTGTTGGATCACTAGAACTGGAGTTATGGATTGTTCTTAGCTGCCAAGTGGGTGCTAAGAACTGAACCCTGGTCTTCTTCAAGAGCTCTTAACCACTGAGTCATCTCTCTACCCCCTATTTATTTTAAGTGGCTGCTGAATAAATACAACAACATTACCCCCAAGATTTTTTATTATATCCTTAATTTGTTTTAGTCTCAGCAAGTGACTGGACTGAGGAACATTAGTTATGTTTAGTTTATAAAAATATAATTGTAAAATGTAAGTTTTGGTTTGTTTTAATTTAGCTAGCAATTTGTTACAAAAGTTTCATTTTTTGTAATTCTAGATTTTTAATTTAAAGTTTATTAATATGTACAAAAATGATAGACATAGTGTTCAAAGAATTGAAAAGTATAATTAAAATTCAGATTTCCCTATAAGGTTACAGTCTCTCCTGGAGGCAGCGGTGAATATGTTTTCTTCTTAAAATATACTCTAGTGGGAGACTTACACCTGAAAAATTAAACTAGCATAGCAGAGTGGTTACTTTCCCCTTTGCTGTAACCAAGTTTGTGAAAAACAACAACTTATGGGTACATTTTGGCTCAAAGTTTAAGATACTATGCCTCTTATGGAGGCCAGGGCGGGCAAGAGCTCAGGTGGCCAAAGCCTGAGCTGGCAAAGCTTAGGGCGGCATTCTGAGATTTACAGAGTGCAATTGCTTTAGATTCTGTGTCTACACTGTTTATAATATTCTACTTTAGACTTGGATGCAGAAAAGACTTCATTAATAATGTTTCATCCCCTCTCCACAGGCTATCAGGAATATAAATGATAGCAAGGTGTATATTTAATTCTCTCTATATATCTATTATTGGCTATATATAACTGGCTATATATCTATTATTGCCATTTTCATGGTAGATTTATTGACTTTAGTTACTATGTGAGCTTTGGGATGTCCTTTAAATTCTAGGTATTCTAGGGTGGTAGGCAATGTTTATTACTGCTTCAGGGTGCTCAGTGCTACATTCTCATTAATCTGATTGTCTCTACTGGACAGATTTGCAGATACAACTCATGACAGCTTGGGAGGAAAGGAAAGCTGGAGAATTTGGTAACATTGTCAGAGGTTGGGCTGCTTATGGACTTGGTATCAGATGCTTCTTGGATTTAATGTTTTGTTCAAGAGATTATTGTTTGCAATTAGTTTTAGCTAAGATTGTTAATATGTATATTAAAAGATTTAGGATTCTCTCTGGCTAAACATTTAAATATAAAACCACTGAGAGTATAGCAACAACAAAAAAATGAAAGTAAAAATTAGGGAGAATGGTTAACTGACTCGAAACGTTAACTGTTTTAGTAGACTGGTGGATGCATGTTAGCAGTGAAGGCACTGACCTAGCTTCACCCCCATCCCCCTCAGGGGCCTGAGGAGTTCCCTTAATATTCTAGGGACATTGACCCAGCCACACTGGAATTTTCGGCTTGGATGCAGAAAAGAATTTCCATAGTAACCAATATGAAGTTGAGTTGTAGATTTATCATTAAAGATATTTTAATACATAGAAAGGTGGCCAAGGGGGAACAAAAAGCACACTGAGGGGGTATGGGCTTCTCGAAGAAGAATCACAGAGTAAGACACACCCAAGTGTGTGTGGGGGCCGCTGAAGGTGAAGCCGGAAGCCACTCGTGTTGGAGAAGGGGTTCAGGATGTGTAAATGAGCTTTCTGGTGAAATTCCTAGAAAACCACATGTTTACAGCTGGGGAGGGAGAATGCCTTAAGAGATTGTTAACTGTGCTGGGATCCTCAGTCCTCTGCTGGTGAGAGGCTCCGACCAGGCTCCCGAGTGAGGCGCTCCTCTACCATCTCCCATCCCCATAATTTTCTGTCCTTCTTTACTATTTCTATTCTACTTTTGAAATAACCTACTCATCTTTCAGCTTCTACTATTAGAACATGAGTTTCTCAGATAACTTTTTTCTTTTTTAGCACTAGGGACCAAACTTAAGGCTTCCTGCATGCTGGGCCAGTGCTCTTACATCCCTTCCCCTTGTAATATTTTTATGGTCTTGCTAAATTGATCAGACTGGCCTTGACCTTGCTTTGTACCCTTGAACTTGTGATCTTCCTGCCTTAGCCTCCTAGGGAGCCAAGATTATAGGCCTCGGGCACCAGGTCTGCTTGTTAGTCATCTGTGCCTAGCAGTGAGTCTTTGTAGAATAACTAGCTGAAGCATAAGCTTTTCATTTATGTGCAGTATCACTGAAAGCTTCTTTTCAAAATCTGTGTTAATATAACATCACCTAAAACTTCTGGACACACTTGAATCACTGCCTTAAACTTCTATGTTCAAGTTAGTTTCAAAATAAAAGCAGTATCTCTTGTTTCCTAGCTATGCGAAGAGTACATTTTCAGAACAGAAAGTAGAGGTGAATTAGAAAGCATAGAGAAATTCATAATGTAGATTGCTTCCCAGTGTAACTCTTGAGTTCATATTTAATAAAGATAAGTTGCTCAATCAACAGTTGTTCCATGTGCGAGGGTGTTTGTACATAAATCACTTAGTTTGCTTGGATCTAACATTGATAGGACATAATTGATCTTTAAAAGTTTTATGAAGAATCACAGACTGTGAAATTAAAGGCGTTGAATTGTCTAACTGAGCAGTTTCATCAAGCAGACGTCTGTTCTCCTGATACTGGAAGCCTTGTTTTATATGTATTATTGACCAGTCCATCAGTTACTGCTGTCTGACAGTGATTACCACCATGTTACCGTCTAGGTTATATCAGGAAAGCCTACCAGCCTTTTCTAATATGTTCTACTGCCAGCTAGAGTATTTTTTCTACCTCCCATTCCATTTTAAAATTGTCTTTAGGGCCTTTGGATTCAGTTTGTTTCTCAGATAACAAATGCATTACAGTGTTGTCATGTGTGATTTGAGATGCAACATATCCAGTAAGCCAGTTTTGCTTACATTGCTCAATCTATAACAGGCTGACCCTTCAAATTTTGCATTGTGGTTATTCGTAAATATTATCACTTCAGACTGGAGAGATGGCTCAGCAGTTAAGAGCACTGGCTGCTCTTGCAGAAGACCCGGGTTTAATTCCTAGCACCTACATGGTGGCCAAGAACTGTCTGTAACTCCAGTTCCAGGGAATCTAACACCCTCTTCTGACCTCTGTGGGCATTGCATGACATGGGTGCACTTACATACATGCAGGCAACACACTCATACACATAAAATAAAATAAGTATCACTATCTGTGATAAAGAGAATAGTGATTAACTGGATGATGCCTAATAGTCACTGGTTGTAATTAAAATGTTGGGAAATATTGTGAATTTATATATTTGTCTCATGCACCAAACTCAGTGGTCCTCAAGAGCATCCCACTTAGTTTCCTATCATTGCTATGAAAATTATCACCAGGGTTACAAGGTGGCTCGAGGGCTTTCCTTTCTTTATTTTTATTTATTTTTTTTTATTTATGCTTTGTGTATTTCATACATCATTTTCCAATTCAGTTCAGGCATATTTCACTTTCCCTTCCCCCATCCCACCCCACCCCATCCCAGATCATGCATTCTGCCATAACTGTCCTGCATTTTTCTCTGTTTTTTTTTTAATTTTTTAACAATAAGTGATAATTTATGAGTACAAGCATCCTTCATGTAAAACCAATTTGCAAGCAGTTGTGCCCAAACCCACACAGCCCATGGGCCCCACCATCCAGCAGGGGGTGCTTGTATGTTCAATCAAGTTGATCAAATGAGTGTCCATATTGCTGTAGTTTCACCATTCACCCCAATCACAGCCCTTACATTCTACCATGTCCCCTCTTCTGCAGATTGTTCCCTAGGCTTAGAAAAGGAGCACAGGTGGATGAGAAGCAAAACAGTCTACTTTCTCTGGAGCTGTTGTCTTGGACTCTGGTCAATTCTGGCTGTTTCCTTTCATGGGCTGACAGTTTGTCCAGGAATAACCTTTCGATCCTACTAATGAAGCACAAGCAATTAGATATATAGGTATTTAAGCAGCACTAATAGTTATGGTAGGTTACTTTAGCATAGACACATGTTTGGATATGTTAATCCATGAATTACAATTTTCCCCCCTGTTAAATATGACAGGGTCTTACTGTGGCTTATAACATCTAACCTGTAGAGGATGTAAGCTTGTGGCATCAGCCATGGGTTATTTCTCCAAGGGGAGAGCCAATAGCCAATTAGATTTGGGATATACAGGCACATGGCTGCCTCTGCTGCACAGTATTTCCAGGCAGGTGAGGTGTAGCTGGTGCTGACGGTGGAGTCTTGCTTGACTCAGGGAGACCCATATTTGCTTTATTGGTTTAGTGGCCTTTGGTAACACTCTCTGGCATTCCAGAGGCCATCTGTACACTTGCATGTGTGGTCTCAATACATCCCTCCCATGTTAACGTCAGGTCTTCGGCAGCAGGGTCTTATTGCCTCTCCTCCTGTAGGTATCCCAACTTAGAGGCAAGGAGCCCTTACCTTTTGTGGGGCCTTGGATCCCCTGGCCAACATCCACCTGGTAGAACAATCCATTGCTGATGTCAGAGCTCCTGTATTAATATATTTTGCCTGAGTGCATAGCCCTAGGACTTTAGTATTATATTTGGTTCTGAACAGAGAGTAATCCCTTCCACAGTTCCCATGTCTAGTAGTCAATTAAAGAAAGCAGTTTTACCGGTTTTATAAGAGATTACCTCTACAATAGTTGTCTCCAATTTACAGTTGGGGAGCGACCTCATCATTGTCATATTTCTCCTTGTTCTATGGGTGGGAAGGCAAGGAAGTCTCTCATATCAGAACCTTTGTGGCACCTAGAAGGTAAGTTTCATTAGGACTCATTATAACTAGTTGTTACATGTAGGATCCACAGAGGGGTTCGATGTTTATGGCAATCTGAGGCTTTTCTTCCTTTGAATGTTCAGACGGGTCAGCCTTTCCGTTGCCACTTTTTGGTACATCCTACTCAATGCAAACCTGTATCTTTTCTTTCTCAGCCGTTAAGTTGGTGACGTTTTGTCCTGTTGGAACAAACAAATCTTTTCCCATAGTTAGTTTTAAGATTTGAATTGCAAGGGTTTGATGAAAAGGTTTCATGTCTTTCTGTATCCCCCCCCCTTTTTTTTTAGCGTATGAGTCTCCAGAAGATAGTTGTATTATACATGACTATAGGGTGGAGTCAAGGCATAGATTTCATCAAATTCACCCATGTTGTTTTGGGTGACTATATATGATTAACTTGGGAAGCAAACTTAATTTTTACGTTAAATCATCTTAAAGAGAATGCTACAAGGTGATACTGTACAACAGAGAAATTATAGAGAACATTTGTATGTGTCAATCCCAAAGTTCTTGCTCTACAGATTTTATGTAAAGCAAATGTGGGCAACAGCGAATTATATCTCCATTTAATTCAGATGCATTACCATTTTTATCAGATTCTGTAAACCAATGTTGTTTAATATACACATGTTTACTTTTACTTTTACTAAGTCCTAAAACACCATGTGTCCTGTAGACAGTGTCTAGGCGAAACTGGGTACTTGCTGAGCTCACGTCAATTAAATATGCCTTAATCGAATATACACCCGTGTCCCTCTCCCACCCATCCCCCCTTTCCAATTCACCATTTCAGTCCATTTTCTGATGCAGTCTTTCTGTTGTTCTTTTACTATGCCTCCCTCTCCATGAGAAATATTTATATCTGGGTTGTTGGTACTAGCATCCACATATGAGGGACACCATTTGTCGTTTGTTTTTCTGGGACTGTGTTACTTCACTTAACATAATGTCTTCCAGCTCCATCCATTTACCTGCAAATTTCATGATGTTGTCCCTCTTTACTGCTGCATAGTATTCCATTGTATACATGTACCACATTTTCTCTATCCACTCGTCAGTTGAAGGGCACCTGGGCTGGTTCCAGCTTTTTGCTATTGTGAACAGAGCTGCAATAAACATAGCTGTGCATGTATCTTTGCAGTAAGTTGTGTCTTGTGGGTATATACCCAGGAGTGGTATGACTGGGTCAAATGGAAGGCTCATTTTGAGTCTTCTAAGGGTTCTCCACACTGCTTTCCATAGTGGCTGTACAAGTTTACATTCCCACCAGCAATGGATGAGTGTTCCCCTTTCCCCACAACCTCTCCAGCACTTGGTATCATTCATGTTCCTGATCCTAGCCAGTCTTATTGGAGTAAGGTGATATCTCAGAGTGGTTTTAATTTGCATTTCCTTAATTATCAGTGATGTTGAACACTTCTTAAGATGTTTCTCGGCCATCTCTAATTCCTCCTCTGTGAAGTCTCTATTCAGATCTTTGCTCCATCTTTTGAGTGATTCATTTGTTTTCTTTCTTCTTTGTTTTTTTGAGTAACTTGTATACTCTGGAAATTAATGCTTTGTCAGATGTATCTGCAGTGAAGGTTTCCTCCCACTCTGTGGGTTTTCTCTTCACTTCCTATATTGTTTCTTTTGATGTACAGAAACTTTTGAGTTTAATGACATCATATTTGTCAATTGTCAATCTTATTTCTTGTGCAGCTGCTGTCTGATATAGGAAGTCTTTTCCTACGCCTATGTCTTGTAGTCTGCTGCTAAGTTTCTCTTCTATCACCTCCAGAGTTTGGGATTTCATGTTGAGGTCTTTGATCCATCTGGAGTTGACTTTTGTACAGGGCAAATGGTAGGGGTTTAATTTCATTCTTCTACAAGTGGTGATCCAGTTTTGCCCACACCATTTACTGAAGATGCTGTCTTTCTGCCATTGTGTCTTCTTGGCCCCCTTGTCAAATATGAGGTGGCTGAAATTGTATGAGCTCAGGTTTGGATCTTCAGTTTTATTACATTGTTCAACTGGTCTGTTTTTGTGCCAGTACCAGGCTGTTTTTATAACTATAGCCCTGTCTGGTAGATGTCTGGTAGAGCAATCCCCCCTGTATTGCTCTTTTCGCTCAGGGTTGCTTTGGCTATTCAGGGTTTTTTGTTTTTCCAAATGAAATTGAGGATTTTTTTCCCAAACCTGTGAAGAAACTCTTGGGGATTTTGATTGGGATTGCATTAAATCTGTACACTAGTTTGGGTAGGATGGACATTTTTACTATATTTATTTTCCCAATGCATGAGCATTGGAGGTTCATCCATCTTTTGATGTCTTCCTCAATTTCCTTTTTCAGGGGTTTTTTGTTGTAGAGAATTTTTGTTGTAGAGATCCTTGGCGTCTTTGGTTAGGTTTGTTCCTAAGTATTTTATTGTTTTTGAGGCTATTGTGAGTGGGAAGATCTCCTCGTAGTCCTTCTTCAGTTTCTTGTTTTTGGTGTAAAGAAAGGCTACTGATTTTTCTAGATTTATTTTGTATCCTGCCAATTTACCAAAGCTCTTAATTTTTTCTAGGAGTTTTCTGGTGGAGTTCTTTAGCATCCCTTAGGTAGACAATCATATCATCAGCAAAAAGGAATAGCTTGACTTCCTCTTTTTCCAATTAGAACTCTTTAATTTCCTTTTCTTGCCTTATTCCCCTAGCAAGGGTTTCCAGCACTATAATGAAAAGGAGTGGTGACAGGGGGCAGCCTTGCCGAGTTCCTACCTGTATTAGTCAGGGTTCTCTAAAGAAACAGAAGCAACAGGATGAATATATAACTATATACAATTTATTGATTTGCTCACGTGATGGATCTCAACAGTAGCACCGAACTGGAGAGGCCGGGAATCCAGGGAACTGCTCAGTCCACAAGGCTGGATGTCTCAGTAGTCCCAGTCTAGTGCTGAAGGCCCGAATGGATTCCAGGAGATCTGCCAGTCTCAGTACACGCTGGGATCCAAAAGGTTGATCACAGCAGCAAGACAAACTCACCAGATGAGAGAAGCAAGCCGCAGGAGGAAAA